>CATIWR010117743.1:0-31166 GCA_949677035.1 Omphalea diandra | reverse complement strand
CTACTACTACTAATAATAATAATAATAATAATAATAATAATAATAATAATAATAATAATAATAATAATAATAATAATAATAATAATAATAATAATAATTATTATTATTATTATTATTATTATTATTATTATTATTATTATTGCAAATAATAATATAAATAATACAAAACAACCACAAATGACTCCCCCCACGGTTTGCATATTTCAAAACCATTGTGAGAATGTAAACCATATTGATTATAAAAGATACTTGAATTCAATTGAGCTGAATTTTAAGTTTGATATAATTCCACTACTTTTAGACTAATTGATTCTGTTCAATACAAAGTATTTCATGCATTTTAATTGAAAAAATTAATATTATGAAAGATATATATAAGGTTTATGTATTTAAAAGTTTACAACATATAAATCTTAGTTATAATTAAGAATAAGAGCTTTTCTGAAATATATTTTCCATTAAATTCAAATATTTTAAAAAAGTTTTGTAACAACTATTTTCATTTACTAATCATGACATTCATATCCAAGTATCCATATGTATAAGAGTTGATTCATCATACACACACAATCCAACATATATTTAATATACATATATGTTAACTAATGTTCAAGGCTAGTGACTACAAACTGATTTCTATCTAAATATATATACATGATACAAAAAGAGAGAAAGAGTAGAAATTTAGCCAACGACCTAAGCTCAATGTGTCTATATGCAAAACTTTATGCGCCAAAGTATACAAACCCTATGTTTTTGTATTTGAAAAACATAGTTGCGATTTGGTGAGTTACGATTCAATAAATAAAAATAATAATCAGATTCTTATGATAGAACAATCAAATATCATCAGAATACATTACGAGTATAAGGATTGACTATGCAAGTGCAAATGCAACAGATTGATTTTGTCGTGACCTTATAAAACAAACACTGCTCTCAAGAATTTATGTGATTCACGTGACATTTGATTTTGTTGGCCAACATATAACAAGTGAATCATTTGATCAATAACATGTGCTAATAATACATATTGGTTACTTTTTCCAAGTGATTTGCAAGTGTTTGACAAGCCAGTCACAACATCCTTTTAGTTCCATATGCAAGTGTTCATTCACAATGGTATACTAAATAATCATTAAGATCATATACTTCTCACTTGACTTATATTCACATGTAAAATGTCACAATTCAATTACATATACATGTAATAGAACAAAATCATATCATAAAATCATCACACATACACATTAGAATTCAATTATGACTTTTACTCACCTTTTGATGCGACCAACCTTTGATGGTAGGTTTTGACCTCTTTCTTGGGCTTCCTCAAAGTCTCGAGATCCTAACATTTCATACATATATCATTATAAAATGTTAAAATGAGTTAACATGCATGGTATGCAACTATGACCTTGTTTCATGCAAATGAACCTAGTATTTAAGCATATTATTCTTGTGTGGCAGTCTAACCTTGCTACACTCTCACAATAATAACTCTTGATATACTTATCCAAATGACTTAACTCTTTTTTTTTTTTTTTGAAATAAACTAGACACATAATGATACTACATAGTTAAATTTCAAATCAATATAAGATATATAGAAAATGTGGTGAATTTTTAAACTCTGCCCTATTTTAATGTCATCTCAATTTGAATAGGTCTTACATTTATGGGTATATATAAAATTGTACAAATCTAATTTCAAAAATGATTTACCAGCATATACATATTACATATAGAAACATTTTTCGTATTTTACACACTGTCAAATTTAGTCTATAAGACCACCAAAATAAATGGTCAATATTAGGGTGAGCAAGTTTTCAACACATTGAAAATCAGTCACAATAAAGGAGTAATATATTATTAACCATGATATATTTGACAAAACTATTTTACAAGCATGTAGATTAGACACAAATATACAACTTTCATGTTTAGCACATCACTAAATTCTCATTCTATGGCCATCAAATTCTTGAAAAACATAACTAAGAGATGAAACAAGTTTCATCTGGTCCAGGATTAGTCATGATAAAAGAGGTATATCTCTTTCTACACAACAAAGTAAGCAAAAAAATTTCACAAGAATTTAGAGGTAATATAATCCTACAAATTTCATATTTGAACTTTGTCTAAATTAATACATAAGGTCATCAAAATATATAAAAATTGTCAAACTAAAGAGATTTCAGTTGGTTGTGAACTAGCCCTAATAAAGGAGTCATAACTCTTCACACACTCCAAATAAAAGAAAACTATCTTACATGTTTTTAGAGGTGGAATAAAACTATAACTTTTATGGTTTACACTTTCCTAATTCCTCTTTTAGGGTTATAAAATCATGGGTGCAACAAACTGTTCTAACAACAAAACTAACACAATCAACTATGTTTTTCTTAAGCTACAACCTCCATACATGAGCTCTACCTCAAATACTCTATAATTCTTACTAACCATGCATGATTAACATGTCATGAGGGAGGAATTTCATATTGGATGAAGATAAAATCACTTATCTCTTTTCCCAGAACTAGAAAAGTTAGGGTTCGTTCCTAAGCAGCTAACTCTTCTCTCTCTCCTTTTTCTTTTTCTTTTTCTTTTTCTTCTTCTTCTTCTTTCTTTTTTTCTATTTTCCTTAGCTCTCTCTTTCTTCTACTGCTCCTCACGTTTATCCTTTCTAATATGCTTTAAAGGATGAAAAATTCCATTTCTAAACCTATTCTAATAAAACAAAATCATGGTGTCTCATTTTCATTGGTTGGAAGTTCACTTTTCCTCTTTTAGTCCCTCTTCTTCACTCCTTCATCACCTTCATCCATCTCCTAATCCCTATATGCTCCTTATACTTTTAAATAAGCTCTAAAAAAAATTACTTATGATGCTATAAAATACACACAACATAAGATAATTTGTCATGTAACTATACAAATATTACATATATGTTAAAGTGTCTCAAATGTAATGGTGCAAGTGTCATCGTTATGCTTATTTAATTCACATATCTAAATGTTCATTTATCCAATGCATATATTCATGTGGGATTGCTAATCATTTATGCAATGAATATGTTTATATGAGAATGCCAATTAATGAGGATAAAGATGTTACATTTTCAATCTAACTTTGAATAGTTAAATCAAGTAATCTAAAAAATATGTGTTCTCCTTAATAACATAGCCTTATAAATATAGTAAAGAAAAATTCTCATTTTCTTTTTCTTACATCTTTTAGTGTCTTATTTTCTCTGTACCAATATTTGAGTCAAACATCAAAGTGCTAAAGTGTTAAACTTATGGAAATCACCCACTAGGGCCTTCGAAGAATGGGTATGAGTTACGATCCAATCATGCATCCATAGTGTCTCTCTTAAGTATAGTCTCCCAAAACCAGTTGAGTACATGCTATAGAAAAAATCACCTCCTACTTTCTATTTTTTTTTCTTTGTTTTCTAGGATATTTTCTTAGTTAGTTTGTATGTAGTTAATCTTTTTGTACTTCCACAGTAGAGTGTTTGGAATCATCCAACAATAGAGTTTTTTGTGTGTTTATGGTATTGATCTTTCATTTCTGATTCATAATGAGGATTAAGAGCAGGACAATAATTCAAATCTCTGGTCTTTACTCTCTCGGAGTTTCATCAAGATGGGTGGTTTAGAAGTGTAATATCTTAGGTATGAAAAAAATTTGGCTCTTTCATGCTTGGGTCATCTCCTTCTCTATTAAAAAATTAATAATTTTAAATTTTATGGCCATTTATTTTAAGGGAATGTGATTTGAATGAAAGTGCATTCGTTGTTATTTCTCTAGCAAGACAAGCTTTACTATAGAGATGTTGCGATACCTTGAAGCAATGACAATTGCTGCTTCTTCAATTATTGTAATTTGTTTCCTCAGTTAGAATTTACTTTGTTGGGCTAGGTCTTATGGGTTTGTTATTATTGGCTGTATTGTTATTTATAATCATTTGTTATTGTATCTAAGTCTTTGAGCCTTTTAATGGAATGAAATGATTTTATGATTAAAAAAAGAAGGAAATCACCCACTAGGCACTTGGCCTCCTGGCCAAGCCTTTTTGGCTTTTGCCGAGAGGGTATTTAGGTTCAAATTCCCTCTTAAAGTATATGATGAATTTTCTTTTTCAAAAAATGATGCTTGAATCAAATTGATTCGGATTAACAAGGACATTTATGAAATTTTAGTTTTAAAATTAATTTCTGTTATATTGCTAAACACAAGTAACCTGACTATTTTAACCTTCAATTATTGTATATTTAATTTTCAATGTTTTGAGCACAATAATACACACACACACACACCCAACAGTCCATTAATTATAAATTTTATGAGACATGAACATAATGTTATTTAACGAGTGATTTAATAGAATATCCTGTCCCTAGTAATCAAAGAGAAACAAAAATTAAAATTGCAAAAAGAACACGTGATGTGATGTGGCGCAATGATACTTTATGCTGGAGTGGATTGCAAGCATTAATAATATGTGCGCCTCCCAGGCATTATCAAATTACCATGGACAACGACATTATAATACAGGTAATTTATATATATTAAAATTACTCACGCTAATTAATACAAAATATATTAATTTTTATATGTAAATATTATAGTATCATATATATTATTATATCATAATACTATAATTAATATAATTTTAAAATATTTTAATAATATTTTTATTTGTATAAATATTATTAATTATTTCAAATATTTTTAATAAATTATTTAAAATAATAAATAAATTTTATATAATTTAAAATTTTATATAATAATAATAATAGTATAATAATATATACGTGACATATAATTTATTTAATTTTATAAAATTTAATAAAGAGTTATACTAAAAACCACAGAGACCTCAACCTATTAGTCACTGTTATATTTATAGCACAACGAAAAAGTGGAAACAAGTATGCAATCATTTTGCTGTTATTAGATAAGGTACCTTCATTAATTTTTTTTTTTGAAAAGCTGAAAGCTTTCTTCATTAACAATGCCCCAAGACATCACTATACAAAATTTTAGCTAACTCGACAGGTTGGTAAAAAATCCAACTTGGCATAAATGAATTATATACGCAAGATTTAGCTAAAAAATCTATGGCATTATTATCTTTCCTACTAACAGTACTAAATTGGAAAGAATCAAAAGATGTTACTCTATCTAGAATTTCAACCACCAAAACATAAACTTCCCAGTTGATTTCCATAGATTGAGAAAACATTTCCCAAAGTGTAATTGAGTCAGTTTCAAAACTAACTTTTCAATAGCCTCCTCTACTGGCTTCTTTAATTGTTGCCCTCATTTTAGGTTTCACCTACTAGAATAGATCCACAGTTTACGTTTATAGCTTTGCCTACAATAATCTTGCCTTCTTCATCTCTGCCCACAACACCTACACCTGCTAAATCACACCTCACCTTCTAAGAAGTGTCTGAATTGAATTTTACCATCCCGGAGGTGGTCTTTCTCATTTGTCACTTCTATTATTGTTTGTTGGCCTTTATGCACCGAGAAGGGAGGTTGAATTGGTGACAAATTTGAATTTTAGAGGAAGCTCACACAAATAAAAGATTAGAGAAAGAGTCAAAGAAAAATGAACACAATAATTTTATAGTGGTTTAGGTATTAATCAATCTTACATTTGCTCCCCAATTTACTAATTAGGTATTTCACTAAATCACTAGTATTTTACAAGCTCACACTCAACTAGTATTTAAGCTCACACCAAACCTTATAAGTGTTTTCTCAAGACTTACACTCAAAGTTTATACAAGTTTTTCCAGACTCACACTCAAACCTTATGAGTGTTTTATCAAGACTAACACTCAAACCTATACACGAGTTTTCTAAGGCTCACTCTAAAATCCAAACAAGAGTTTTCTATATAAAGACTCACTCTAAGGTATTTAAAGCATACACCAAACTATGTAAAAAGAAATAGAGTTAAAGTTGTGAGAATTAACTTTGCAAGAGTTTTGGCACAATCAATAGTTATCCTCTCACATTCAAATCCATTTAGTAGTGTATTTATATGTTACAATCACCAAAGAGATGTTACAAATAAAACTATGCCCAAATTTTCAAAGTATGCTACACAAATCCTGCATTTAATGTTTGTCAAATGAAATTCACGATCAAAATGAAAATTTGCTGTCTTTTGTTTCTAATTGTGTCTAATGGCTAATAACATGAAGCAATTTGACATTGGCCTTTTAAAAAACTAGCAGTTGGATCTTTCTAATAGATCTCAAAAGTAGCAGTTGCTATTAAAATTCGTGATCTCCACTAAGGTTGTAGTCATTATCATGCAACTATACCTACCACGAATCAAATTGGAGTTTTGGTTTTCCTATTTTTCTGTTTGTTGCGGTCTCTACCAAAATTCTCTACTGCAAATTTTGATGTTACAAGGGTTTTTTGGGACAGCTTGCATAATTTGGTTGAAGACTTGATTCCCTCCAAATAAATACAAAAATGTCGGTCGTTATACTAAATGCGACATACACCGCAAAATCGTCTATCCAAATTTATCCAACTCTTCTGCAAGATAGCTGTCGTGAACTTCTAATTCTTAACAGTGAATTAGGATGCAAATTTCAATTTGAGACTAAGACTTCCATTCAAATTTCAATGTGATCTTAGCTAAACATTTGTAAGATCAACACTTGAAGTTGACATTAGAGCATTTTAATCTATATTGTCAAGATCAAAAGAGAGTCTTAATTTAGGATTGATCAACCTAGTCCAACAATCTCCTTTTCTTTTTTTTTTTTTTTATTTTGATAATCTAGATTGAATATGTAAAGGATAAAGAATCAATTATGCATGGTCCAAAGTGAATAATTGTGAAATGATTCAAATCATAAGTATGAAATTGCTCCCCCTCAATCCATATTCCACCTTAGTTTTCCTAATAAGATCATTGTCTTAGCTTAAAACATAGTTTAATTTTCTCTTCCCTTTTTATATGTTTCCCCTTTGTATATTCAGTCAATTATCTTTTCCTATTTGCCAATATTAAAAAGAGAGAGAATATGAGGGAAAAAGAGAGAGAATGGGGATATGAGAGGGAATGTCCACAAACCTGTTAATTGCATAAACTTAAATCATAATAGTAAATACAAGTAATTTGCACAATTGATCACAATTTATCACATAAGAAGATAAATAAATAAAACATAAACTGTATGGAAATTTCACAAAAACATAAATACAAAATAATTCAATTATTTAAAGATACTTGACTATACAAACTATGGCTAGGAATCTTAAGATTTTTCATTTATGGCCCTAATATAAAGTTTATGATATTTTGATAATAGATTTATAAATTTGAAATATAGAAAATCTCAAATGCAAAATGAAATGATTCAACTCATCACACAATCAAATCAAATCAAACATGTCAATGCATAGATATATCAAACAATAAAATGCATAAAACTCCCCTTAAACATATGCATAAATATATCAAGTTAAAAAACATAATGGATAAGGGATACATTACAAGTTTAGTATCAATGGTTTGATACCAAATGTCCATTTAAAACTTTATCCCCTTCTTCAACAACAATCTCCATTCACCTTTAGATTTTCTACGGTGAGAATTTGGTGAAAGAGTCCCCATCCTACGATATCAAACACTTTACTTTGGTATCCAATCATAGTTGGGTTATTGGGGGTTAGTCTTGGAAGGAACCTCTAATTTGTGATTTGCCTTCCTAGTATAGCAAAAAACATTAATATATCCATATCTCATGGAATAGTGGCATTAGAGTTTAGACTCATAAGTCTTTCTCCTATAAGCAACCTTGTTGTGAGTAGAAGGCCTTCTCACATTTTAGTTTTGTGAATGTATACAAGTGCATGAGTGATAAGTAGAAGAGAAGATTTTATGCATGTGTGTTTGAACATGCCTCTTTATGTACATGTATGCATGGTTAGCTCTTTTAGGCTTAGCTCTTGAGCCTTAGGGAGCCTTACCTTTGCTCTTTAGATTAGATGGTTTAGTGCTAAGAACACTTTTATTCACAATCATCTCTATCCTAGAAGTTTGAGTTGTTGATGCTTTAATGAATGTAGTAGGAGAGAATGTAAATGAAGAAGCTCTTTTGAAGCCTAAACCATGTCTCACTAAGAGAGGTCTTTGGGATATAATAAGTGTATTCAAAGCTTCTTTCCCTTTGTGAAGTTTAGAGATGAAATTTCTAAGTTCAAGGACTTCACCTTTTAAAGAACCATTTTCTCTTTTCAAAAAATCAAAAGAGGATGAAGTTTTAAAAAAATTTTCTAAAGATTTATTGAGTTCTTCATTAGAAATCCTCAAGTCATTTACAAGATCGTCTATCATTTAAATTCATCTTCAATTTTGAAAACTTTTTCTTATAAACTTTCATTTTTTATTTATTTCTCACATTTTAATGTTAAAGCTTTAAAAAGCTCATTATCCACATCATCAAATGCATCATACTCATCACAAGAGTGTGGAGAAGTACTTACCTCGTTGGAGGAGTCCCTTTAAGCCATGAAGGAAAAGTTTGCAACTTCATCATCTTCTTCTTTATCACTTGAATCATCATCCTAGGTAGCCTTGAAGCTCTTCTTCTTGTCCTTGTGATAAAAGGAAAATAACTTTCTTTGGATTCTTCTTTCTCTTCTCCTTTTCATCAACTTTTTTATCTTTCTTGATATTTTGGCAAGCTATTTTTCTTCTATATCGCTTTCATTTGAGTCATTTAAGCTTGAATCATTTTCTTGAACTTTGAAGGAAAGAGCTTTATTTTTCTCTTTGTCTCTTTGTCCTCTTAGCTTTTTCATCTCTTCATCCTTCTTTAAAGCCATCTTATGAGAGAGAAGATTGCCAATAAGAGCAATGGTTGACACCTTCTCAATCTTTGGATTAGACTCTTGAATGCTACATACTCTTGCATCAAATTTATCCAAAGGAAAAGATTTAAGAATTTTAGTGTTCCTTATAGTTAGTAAAAGTTCTTCTAAACTTCTTCATATTTATGACAATAGAGAGGAGTCTATTTACCATGTCAATGATGCTTTCATTGTCTTTCATCATGAAGAGCTTCCACTCTGTCACATACATCTTCAACCTACTTGATTTCATAAAAGTTGTGCCCTCATTATAGTGTTTTAGTGCTTTCTATATAACATATGTGGTTTGAAAATGTTGAACTCTTTCAATTTCTTCTATTCGCATTGAGGTTAAAAGAATAATAATTACCCTCTTACTCTTCCCATTTGTCTTCTTATGTGCTTCACTCCATTCTTCTTGTGTAATTGCCACCTCTACTCCTTCAACCATCTCTATTGGAGGCTTCCACTCTTCAAGTATGTAATCCCATAAGTTGAAGAGATCACTATCAAGATAGATTTCCATTTTATACTTCCAAAGAGCATAATCATTACCATCAAAGTACAGATACAAGTGAGAGTAGATTCCTTTTTGTGTCATTGATCTTTTCTCACACAATTAAGGCTTTAATTGAGACTGAGCTTTGATAGCAATTGTTGGCCCTTGTGCACTAAGAAAAGAGGGTTTAATTGATGACAAAGTTCACACAAATACAAAATTAGAAAAAGAGTATGAGAAGAATGAACACAAGAGTTTTATAGTGGTCTAAGTATTAACTAACCCTATATCCACTTCCCAATTTATCAATTGGATTTTTCACTAAATCACTAGTGTTTTACAAGCTCACACTTAACTTAGTGTTTAGGCTCACGCTAAACTTTACAAGTGTTTTACTAAGGCTCACACTCAAACTTACACAAGTGTTTTCCCAAGGCTCATGCTCAAACCTTACAAGTGTTTTATTAAGGCTAACACTTAAACCTATACAAGAGTTTTCTGAGACTCACTCTAAAATTCAAACAAGAGTTTTCTATATAAAGGCTTACCCTTAAACCCAAATCTAAGGTGTTTAAACCTCATACCAAACTATGTACAAAAAAATAAAGACTTAAAGTTATGAGAATTAACTTTGCAAGAGTTTTGGCACAATCAATATTTATTCTATTGCATTTAAGTTCATTTGTTAGTGTATTTATAGGCTACAATCACCAAAGAAATGTTATAAATAAAACTATACCTAAATATCTAAAGTATATTGGGCAAATCTTGCATTTAATGCTTGTTAGATAAAATTCGTGGTCAAGACAAAAATTCACGATTTTTATTTCAGACTGTGTCTAATGACTAGTGACACGTGGTACTTTGACATTGGTCCTTTCAAAAACTAGTTGTTGGATCTCTCTATCGAATTTCAAAAGTAACGATCGCTACTAAAATTTGCGGTCTCTATTAAGATTGCAGTCGCTACCAAGCTGTTATATCTACTGCGAATCAAACAGGAGTTTTGGCTTTTCTAATTTTCTGCTGATTACGATCTTTACCAAAATTGGCTACTACGAATTTTAATGTTCCAAAGGTTCTTTGGGACATATGGAATAATCTGGTTGAAGACTTGATACCCTCCAAGTGAATACAAAAGTAGTGGTCGCGACACTAGACGCGACATACACCGCGAATTCATGACTACAAATTAGAATGTGTTGGCCATTAAGTATCAAGAATGAGGGTTAAATTGATAGTAAATTTAAAATTTGGAGGGAAGGTAATGAAAGATGGATATAGAAAAAGTAGGAGAAGAGATGAAGACAAAGTTTTATAATAGTTCAAATGTTAATTAATCTTATATCCGCTCCCCAATCTTCATAATTGGGTGTTCCACTAACTCTAAGTGGTGTTTTCAAGCTCACACCAAACTTGTACACTTTGTGTTTTATGGCTCACATACAACCTTACAACTTGTGTTTTAAGGCTCACATAAAAACCTCTCAAGTGTTTCCTAAAGGCTCACACTTAACCTATTACAAGAGTTTTATAGCTAGGCTAACTCTAAAATCCAATTGCAATGGTGTTTATTGCTCATGCCCAACAACATCAACTCATATACAAAGAATTAATGGTTGAGAAACAAAATTGCAAGAGTTTGGCTATATTCAATGCTATTCTCTTACACTAATACTGTTTGATGGAGTATTTATAGGCAATAACCACCAAAAAGATGCTACTATATCTAAATCTCTAAGGCATGCTAGGAAGATCTTACATTAAATACCTATCAGACACAATTCATGGTCATGACTAATTAATCACGTTTGCGTTTTCTTCTTTTGTACCAAATTTATTGAAATCATGGTAGAGAATCCCATTTGTATCTAACAGCTAGTCCATGTGGCATACTATTATTGGTCTTTTAAGAAAAGTAACCTTCGTGTTCTTTTAATCAACCAAAAGTTATGGTCATGAGATTACTTATTCTTAGAAGTGATTGGCACCGCGAATCTGTCTATTTGATGAGGAAAAGTTGCTTTAATAGGTCATGGTCTCGAAGACTTTTTCACCCATGTGAATTTTGATATGTCAACAGTTATCTTGGACACTTGGCAAGCTATAGTTGTGGACTTCGTTCCCTTCAAGCAACTTCAAAAGTTACGGTCACGATTCCTAACGACAAGAGCATCGTAAATTCAACTGTTTGGTCTTCATTCTTTTCTTGCTTAGGTCACAAGAGTAATTTGGTCTATGAATCCGTCTAGACCAAAGTCATCCATTTCTTTTGAAATGTCGTGGTCACAAATTAGAGAACCTTGGCCGTGAATTAGGATGCCTTTCACATTACTTGAGGCTTAGACTTCCATTTAACTTTCAATGTATACCTATCTTAAAAACTACAAAAGCAACACTTAAAAAGATGTTAGAGTATGCCAATCTACATTGTCAATATCAAAATAAAGTTTTGACTAAGGTTTAACGAACCTAGTCCAACAGGATGTAAATTTCAATCTTTGAGACTAAGGCTTCCATTCAAATTCTAATGTGATCTTAGTTAAATATCTATAAGATCAACACTTAAAATTGACATTAGAACCTTTTAATCTATATTGTTAAGATCAAAAGAGAGTCTTGACTTAGGTTTGACCAACCTAGTCTAACATTATTCTTTTTTTTAGAGTTTTGGTAGTGAAGCAAACAAACTAGCTTTTGAATACATATTTAGTTATTGTGTGATCTTTTTCATTGTCTCTTTAACTTTAACAATTTGTTCTCAAAGAGAGTATCATTCCTCTCCTTCCAAATAACCCAACATATATTAGCTATCTTTGCTAATTGCCTTCAATCTTCCATTTTTGCAAATGAATCAAATATTATGCTCCACCATTTTAATAAGGAGAACTCACAATTGCTTACTACAGAATAACCCAAATGGCTACCAAACCAAATTGCTTTAGCGTGGCTACATTTGAATAACATATGTTCAATCGATTATTCTTCTAATCTACAAATTATGCATACAAGAAATGAAGTTAGCTTCTTTTTGTACATATTTTCCTTGGTTCTAATTAAGTTAGAAGCAACTCTCCAAAGGAAATTCTTGATTTTGGGTTCAACTTTAACATTCCATAAATTCCTTCACCTGTTGTCCTTATGATTTTATGTTGGATGTGAAGTTGCACCTTAGTTCTGTCATTCTTCCTTTTTTTTTTACTTAATAGTATGGTGCACCGATTTTACCGTATGCTATCCTTGCCCTGAATGATGCCAAACCAGACAATCTTTAGTTTGATTAGCTCCTATTGGGATTTTCTTGATAGTTGATAACTCTTCATTACTAAATAGGGCTTATATAAGTAAAAATCTCCATTCTCTTTGGTTTAAGTTGATTAAATCCACCACCCTGAATATTTGTACATTATCATCTCTCTGTGTAATCACTTTGAATTCGAGGATTGTTGGAATCCACACGCCTGACCAAATTAGAATATTCTCTCTATTTCCCACATTCCATCGAACACCATATTTTATAGTGTTCCTTGCGTCCACTAGGCTGTTTCATTACCAAAAGGGTCTAATTTCTTGACTTATTGTCCAAAAGTTACCACTTTGAAAATATACAGCTCTTAGAACTTATGCCCAGATACTCTCTGGATTTTTTATCAGTCTCTAAACTTACTTCTTCAACATAGCCAAGTTAAATATTTCAAGCTCTATGAAATCCATGCCTCCTATTGATTTGCTCTTAGTGTCCTAGCTTTCCAGTGAATTTTTCTATCCAAATTTCTACCTTCCCACCAAAATCTAGGGCACATGACATCTATTTCTTTGTAAAATGAGCTAGGGAGTTTTAAGGTAACGACGCATAAGAAGGGATGGCTGAGATTACTGCCTTAATAAGTACCTCACGTTCTGCTTGAGAAAAAAGAGATTGCTTCCATCTTTGAAGCTTTCGCATAATTCTCTCTTTAAGAAGTTAGAGCAATTTGGTTTTTGATTTCCCCCCCATTTCAGGCAAGCCTAAATATTTCTTTGAGTTCTTTATTTTTTGCATTTGCAATGCTTCAACAATTTGTGCTTTAACCTCCTTTACAGCGTATATGCCTGATTCATTTTTGTTGATGACTTGACCTGAAGCTCTATAATACTAGTCCAAAACATTAGCTAAAGATTCTGCCTCTGCTACTTTCACTTTGTCATATAGAAACATATCATCTGTAAACATTAAGCAAGTTAGTGTCGGACACAAAGGAGAGAGTCTAATACCTTTTAATGCTCTTTGTTCCACTTAGTAGACAAAGCTTCAGTAGCTATAAGGAACAAAATATGAGAAAATGGGCATCCTTGTTTTAAACCCCTAGTAGGCTTAAAGGGTTTATTATGCCTACCACTAATAATAACAAAGAATTAAACTGTAACGACATATTACATCACTAGTTGAACCCATGTTCTATAAAACCCTAGATTCTCCATAACTTTTTTAAGAAAACCCCATTCTAGCCTATCATAGGCTTTGTTCATATCTAACTTGATAATCATCTGTTAACATTTGGATCTACTCATTCTAAGATAATGGAATACTTTATGAGCAATGACAATGTCATCTCGGATAGCTCTATTAGGTAAGAAAGCAGACTGATTTTGAGAAATGATTTTATTCAACCAGGGTTTTAATATATTTGCCAATGATTTAGTTATAACTTTGTACAGTAAGTTATACAAATTGATAGGTCTAAAATGGAAAAAATTAAGGGAAGATTTAATTTTGGGAATAAGTGTTATTAAGGTGTGATTAATTTCTTTGAGCAGAAAACCACTTTCAAAGAAACTTCTCATAACATTAATAACTTTAAAACTCACAACATCCTAGTTGTTGACCCTAGTGTGCAAAGAAGGAAGGGTTGAATTAGTAGCAAATTTAAACTTTTGATTTGGAGGAAGCTTACAAAAATGAAAGATTAGAGGAAGAGTAAGAGAAGAATGAACATAAGAGTTTTATAGTGGTTCGAGTATTAACCAACTCTACATCCACTCCCCAAATCACCAATTGGGTGTTTCACTCAATCACTAGTATTTTACAAGCTCACACTCAACTTAGTGTTTAGGCTCACACCAAACCTTATAAGAGTTTTCCCAAGGCTCACACTCAACTTAGTGTTTTAGGCTCACACCAAACCTTACAAATGTTTTTCCAAGGCTAACACTCAAGCTTATACAAGAGTTTTGTAAGACTCACTCTCAAACCTAAACAAGTGTTTTGTATACAAGGGCTCACTCTCAAACCCAAACTTAAGGTGTTTAAAGCTCACACCAAATTATGTACAAAGAAATAAAGAGTTAAAGTTGAGAATTAATTTTGCATGAGTTTTAGCACAATCAATGGTTTTTCACTTGCATTTAAGCCCATTTGGTGGTGTATTTATAGGCAATAACCATAAAAAAGATGTTACAAAGAAACTATGCCTAAATCTTCAAGTTGTGTTATGCATATCTTACATTAAATGCTCGTCAAATGAAATTTATGGTCAAGAATGAATTCACGGTTGCTATTTTTGAACTGTGTCTAACGGCTAGTCCACGTGACATGAAACCATTGGTCTCTTCAAAAACTAGCCATTGGATCTTTCAAACAGATCTTAAAATTCGCGGTCGCTACTTCAAATTTGTGATCGCTATTTTCCTTTTTGGATACAACTGTCACCATGAAATCATATGTCTAACATGGAGATGTTGTTTCACCAATTCGCAGTCGCTATCAAAATTTGCAGTCGCTACTGAAATTTGCAATCGCGACTTTTGAATCTCAACAACACTTTTTTCAAAATTCGCGATCACTTTGAAATTCACGGTCACTAATTTCAAAGGCAGATTTTCAAACTTTGAGTGTTTTTTGTTTCTAATTACTGCTATTCAATTTCTAATGAGATTTTATCTTAATATCTGTAAAAACAACACTTAAAATTGATAGTAGAACTGATCAATCTCTATTGTCAAGATCAAAAGAGGTTCATGACTTAGGTTTAACCAACCTAGTCCAACACTAGTTTTCATGATAAAAAAAATCCTCGAGAAGCCATATGGCCTTTGGGATTTAAAGCTGCCTAGACCAAATACAACTCTTTTAACCTCATCATCTATAATTGGAAGACACAATTCATAATTAATATCATATGTAACAATTCGATTAATATAATTACACAAATCAAGTTCATCAATTGAATTACAAGAAGTAAAAATATATTCAAAAAATTATTAGCCTCAAACAAAAGGATATCATCTCATTCAAATTGATTTCCTACTTCATCTTTTAGCTTTATGATCTGATTCTTTTGTCTTCTTCGAATGTGGCAGTGTGGAAAAACCTTATGTTCTTATCTTCTACATTTAGCCATTTCACCCGCGACCTCTGCATCCAATGCATCTCTTCCTTTTTGAAAATATCTTGAAGATTTGAGATCAATTATATTTCTTCTAGTTTATCCTCATGTGAGAAGGGTCCTTTGTTAAGCTATTCTAGTCTTTCTTTAATTTTGTCCTTATCTCTTGCTTCATTTTTGAATAGTCTTTAGCTCCATTTGCTTAATTCAACGCGATATCTTTTTAGCCCCTGAATTGTTGAAAACATTTGAGAGCCTCTACAATCTTAGTCCCATGGTTTTTGTATAATTCTATAGTAGTCCCTATGCTCCATCCATTTAACTTCAAACTTAAAACCTGACTTCTGCTTAGCAACCATTGGTCTAAGTATTTAAAATGAGAAGTTGATGATCAGAACCCATTAGTTCACCTGTCATAAGAAAAGCTCTTGAAAATGTTACTTTTTAGGAAATATTAATCAAAGCTCTATCAAGTTTTTGCCAGATTCTAGCCCTCCCCTCTTCTTATTATAACAAGTGAACCAGTCCTCTTTACATCCGAGCTCCATCAAACCACAGTTGTCTCTGAAACTTAATAATCATTAACATTGTTTATCTTTCACTTCCCTTCCTTCGCATTTATCATTGTTGTCCATAATATCATTGAAATCCCCTTTTCATAACCAAGGCTCTTATGAGGATCCAAGACATGTTAAATCATCCCACACTGTCTGTCGCTTACTCCTATTTGGATTCCCGTATATGAAAGTAGCTAACCATTCTTACTCCTCTTTTCTTGCTTGGCATTTAACATGGATGAAATTTTTACATTTTTTTGTTTATATCAACATCACAACCATCCTTCCACCATAAAGAAATACCCCCACTCCTTCATACTGGATCCACAGAATCAAATTTCAAAGATCTTCTAACCTTATCAACATACTTTCTATTATTTTTGGTTTCCAATAAACACACAACATCTGGGCAGTATTTTTGATAGAGCTATCATAGAGCTTGAATTGTTAGGGTACTGCCTAGACCCTGACAATTCCACCCTACATCATTCATTTGTCCCCTTGTGGCTGTAGGCCAACCACCACTGCCTCTTCAGAATTTGGATTCTTTGGTTCTCCTTTTTCTTTCTTCTCACAAACATCAACCTTTTTCCCTTTTCTTTTAATTGCATCTTCACTTTGAACTCTAGCTCTGGATTTTCAATGCCTATGCCTTTTATTACTATTGTTGCCTTCTTCCACTTTCCTTCCTTTTTGGTTAATGAAAGCTTTAGTCGCTTAATTCGTATCTGGGTCATTTAGCCTTTTTGTAGCTAGAATCAAATTATCAACAGGATTGATTGCTAATATTACTAGTTTACACCTTTTCAACTTAAGAGGTTTAGAAGCTTATTGTCTTCTTCTCTTCCTCAATAACGAGATCTTTTCACTGTTTTGATTTCTTCCTAAGAGAGGGTTGATGTTGCCTAAGTCTGTGTCCTCAGGGAAAAAAGAGTTTCTTAAGAGTATGTTTGGATGAGGTGTTTATAATGGAATTGAATGTATTAGATTGGTTTAGAAAAAATTTTTATGTTTGGATTGGAAGAAATATAATGGAACAGAAGGGTTTGAAAAGATTTGGTAAACTCTCCCAAACCCTTCCAAACAATTAAAATGCAAACACCCTGGATTTGAAAATTTTGGGCACCAAAATTATATATTTACCCTTGATTTAAAATTATAAAAAATTAATTGTTCACATTTTTTGTGAATAAAAATAAAATATAATTTTTGAATAATAACAATAAATTTATATTTTAATATTAAATATTTGATAAATAAAAAATAAAAGAAAATTATGTTTGTATTTATAAGGGTATTTTTGTCAATTTTAAGTTAACCTTCCATTTCATTCAAATGCAACCAAACAAAATTAATTTCAAACCATTCCTTTCCATTCCTACCATTCCAAACATAAATATAATTTAACACTTTATTTTCAAATCAAACCAATTCATTCCATTTCATTAATAACCCTTCCATTCTATTATAAACATCTCATCCAAACATAGTGTAAAAAGATCTAGGCTTGGTTGTTTGGCTGCAGATGCAATCAGGTATGTACTTACTGTTTGGGCATTCTCTACCTATATTAGAAGTTGTTTTTGTTGTGGAATAAGGGTAATATTTCACCCACCAAATTCACCTAATAAATTTATAGGTAAATAGAGAGAAAAAGATTGTACTGTAAAACCACACTATAGTTGATTCCCAGGAAAGATTGGAGGGGTCACAAGTGGTCCCACTTAAAACTCAATCTCCTTAGATAGAATCATTCTAATAGTAATTTAACAGCACAATATATCACTACAACTATACCCTACAAAATGACTATTGAAAAATAAAGACAAAAATGAGAACACTAGAATTTAACGAGGTTTAGTCAATTATGTCTACGTCCTCAGACACTACCAAAATTATATTTCACTAAAAAAAGACTACAAAGTGAAATATTACAAAAGAGGTAAAAATATTGAAAATTGCCTAAGAGATGAGTAGATAATTTTGGGATGATAAAACTAAAGGAATTAAGACTTTATTTATAACAAAACAAAATATTATTCCTTTTGTAAATAACCGATGTGTGATATGACTTTATTTATAATAAAAAGAACTATTTTTCCTTTGTTATTTTTCCAATGTGCGATATCAAAATGAGCCAGCATAATCAACAGTTTTTGAGTTTAAACATTCTATGGTGCATGATTTGGGCTCTGCTTAATTTGTTCAATGCTGGGCTTTCATTATTTTTATTAGAATTTGAGTCGCAGTTTGAATCTCAATAGTCGTTGTAAGTACAACTCAACTTATGGGTTTTTTTTTGCTATGAGAGGTTACTGTTCCTATTTGTTTTATCACATCTACCCTTTTTCTCGAGCCTTGTGCTAAGAATATGCCATTCCCCACTCCTCCTTTATCATCTAGTCTCAAAGATGATGTCATCTTCATGATCAGTTCACTGTCTCCACCTTCCATCATCGTGTTTTTGTTTGGTTGTCGTTGTAGCCTCCGATAGGGTGTAGGTACTTTCATCCACAACCCAAATCTTTATTGTTTAGTTGTTCCATCTTCCTTCCCTCTCATTTCTTTTTCTTCAGTACAATTCCGTATAAGGTGATCCATTCTCACACAATTGTAACACAGATCGAGCAATCTTTCACATTTGGCATTCACCCATTTATTTATTCCCTCTTGCCTTTTAAGTTTGAATCCACTCAGTAACTGCTTATTACCATCAATCTTGACTTTGATTTGCATGTACCATAGTTTACTTCGCTCCCCTTCACATTCGTCATCATTCTCCATGAGCCCCTCAAAAAGATTCCCTATTTGATTTGCATTTTCCTCATTGACTAGATTCGGTGCTAATCCATGAATTTGCACCTGGAAAGAGGATTTTGACATATCCAATTTGTCTATTGCTTTATCAGACGACCAGTTATCCATCACGCAGTAGGCGTTAGAGATGGACTAAGGCCCTTCCTTGAAAACCCAATTGATTTCCTCCCTATTCTAAAGCTTAATCTGACGACCTTAGGGCTTACTTTCCTCACTCTGAGAGTATTAACTTAATTCACCTTTAATACCGATCAATGATATATAAAGACAATGATACCTTTGTAAATATTGAAGGAATCTTGTACGTATTAGAGAGAAATATAATATAATTTCCCTCCATATACTAGTTCTCTTATTTTTTAAGTTAACTCTCTCTATTGTTGCATAATTTTTAATTTCTTAATATTTATGAGTAATAATAAATGACACCTTTATTTTAAGTGTGTATTAAAAAAATTATAATAATCTTAATGATTACAATAAGTGTACAAAATTAGAGATTTTTTAAAAATTTTTAGTGTTTGTTAAAAAATTTAAAAAATTTTAAGAATATATGAAATCAAAAAAATGTCTAATATTTAGTATTTTTTAATAATTTAAATGATTCGGGTATCGCAAGTATCAATTAAAGAGTTATATTCAACTACGAAGAAAATTATAATAATTATATGAAATCAGTACTTTTTTAATTTTAAGTATCTATTAAGAAAATTATAATAATTTTAATGATTATAATAAATATTTGAAATCAAAGATTTTTCTAATTTTTAGTGTTTATTAAAAAATTCTAATAAGTATGTGAAATCGAAAATTTTTCTATTTGTAGTATTTTTAAAAATTAAACGATTAAGGTATTATGAGTATCAATATGATAGAATTATCTTCGATTGCAATGAAAATTATAATAATTATATGAAATCAGTGTTTTTTTCTAATTTAAAGTGTATATTAAGAAAATTATAATAATTTAAAAAATTCTAATAAATATGCAAAAATGAAAATTTTCTTAATCTTTAGTATTTTTAATAATTTAAGCAATTAAGTCATCACGAGTATAAATTCGATAGAATTTTGTTCATTCTGTTCATCGCGAAAAATTTTAATGACCATACAAAATTGGCAGTTTTCTTATTTTTTATTTATTAAGAAAATTCTAATAATTATATTAAGAAAATTATACTAATTTTAAGAAATCTAATAATTATACAAAATCAAAGATTTTTTTCTAATTTTTGTGCATATTAAGAAAATTTTAATAATTTTGAGACTTCGAAAAATTATACAAATTCAAAGATTTTCATATTATTTAGTGTTTGTGTAATAATTTTAGCAATTAGGGCATTAAGAGTATCAATTTAATAAAATAATTTTAAGAATTATAATAAATAAACAAAAGTAGAGATTTTTCTAATTTGTAGTATTTATTAAAAAAATTATAATAATTTCAAGAATTATAATAAGCATACAACATTGAAGATTTTTCTAGTTTGTTGTGTTTTTTAAAAATTTAATCGATTAGGACATTGCAAGTAATAATTCTATAGAATTATTATCCAATTTCAAAGAAAATTATAATAATTATATGAAATCAGTGATTTTTTCATTTTTATATTTTTAATAGAATTTTAATAATTTTAAATTTTCAATAAATATATGATATTGAAAAAAATTCTGAACTTTAGAAGGTTAGAGTATCGAAAGTAACAACCTGATAGAATTATTACCTAATGTGGAAGAAAATTATAATAATTATACAAAATTGGTGATTTTCCTATTTTTTTTTGTTTATCAATAAAATTCTAATAATGTTTAGGAACTCTAATAAGTATGCAAAAATTGAAACTTAGCATTTTTTAATAGTTTAATCGATTAAGGCATCACAAGTATTAATAAGATAGAATTATGTCCGATCTCAAAAAAATTATAATAATTATATGAAATTAGAGATTTTCATAATTTTAAGTGTTTATTAAGAAATTATCAAAATTTTAATAAGTATACGAAATCTAAGATTTTTTTTTATTTTTAATATTTTCAAGAATTTAATCGATTAGGTATCACAAGATGTTATTTAATAGAATTATGTTCGATCTGAAAGAAAATTATTGTAATTATATGAAATTGGAGATTTTATTAATTTTATTTTTTAGAAATAATTTTAATAACCATATGAAATAGAATATTTTTCTAATTTTTAGTGTTTTTTAAGAATATTCTAATAATTTCAAGAATTATAATAAGTATATAAAATCAAAAATTTTTCAAATATATCGTGTTTTTTTAAAAATTTAGTTGATTAGAGCATTGCAAGTAATAATTTTATTGAATTATTGTCTTATATCAAAGAAAATTATAATAATTATACAAAATTGATGATTTTTTTTCTAATTTTTAGAATTTTTCAAGAAATTCAAATAATTTTTAAAATTTTAATAAGTATATGAAATCGAATGAAATTTTAATTTTTAGTGTTTTTAAAGAATTTAAATGATTAGAACATCAAAGTAGCAATCTAATGGAATTATTGTCTGATGTCAAAAAAAATTAAAATAATTATATGAAATCGATAATTTTTCTAATTTTTTATTTATTAAAAAATTATAATAATTTTAAGAATTTTAATAAGTATACGAAATTGAAGATTTTTCTAATTTTTAGTATTTTTTTAATAATCTAATCGATTAAATTATGTTTGATCTCAAAGCACATATAATAATTTTGCGAAATTAAAGATTTTCGTAATTTTAAGTATTTATTAAGAAAATTCTAAGAATTCTAATAAGTATACATAATCAAATATTTTTCTAATATTTAGTGTTTTTTAAGAATTAGTTAATAGGGACATCGTGAGATGCAATTTGATAGAATTATGTCCAATCTCAAAGAAAATTATAATAATTATATGAAATCGATGATTTTCTCTTATATGAAATTGAAGATTTTTCTAATTTTTAGTGTTTTTAAAAATTTAGTCGATTAGAGTATCATAAGATACAATTTTATCGAATTATGTCCGGTCTCAAAGAAAATTATAATAATTGTACAAAATCGAAAATTTTTCTTATTTTTATTATTTTGAAGAAAATTCTAATTATTTTAATAATTCTAATAATTATAGGAAATCAAAATTTTTTCTAATTGTTAGTGTTTTTTTAAGAATTTAGTCGATTAGTATATCACAAGATGCAATCCTATAGAAATATTGTTAGATGAAGAAGAAAATTATAATAATTATATGAATTTGGCAATTTATATATATATATATTTTTAAAGAATTTAGTCTAATTTTTAAATAATTTTAAATATATTTTTAGAATAAAATTACAACTAGCAATCCGATTAAGGTCCGAAGCCAATATCAAACAAGTTTATGATTGCTTGTTATAGTAATTAGGGCAATTTACTATGGGAGATTGATTTGTAACTTACTAAATGCATTTATATTTCCAAAATAAGTATATATATATATATATAAAGTACCACTTATGAATCTATAATTATTTCATGAATAATTTAGTCCAATAGAATTGGAAATTTTTAATTTCAAAAAAATTAACTTTTAACGATGAATAACTTAGTCGATAAATAAAAAGAAATTAATTCTAAAAAAATAATTTTAAACGGCGAATAGCTTAGTTTGATAGAATCGAAGGAAATTAATTTCAAAAAATTAAAGTTTCAAAAAATAATTAATTTCTTTTGAAAAATTGAACTAAATTTATTAAAAACTTTATAAAAAAACAAATTAATTCAACTGGATAAATTTTTTTATATTAAAATAGAAATGTACTCTTTTTTAATTATTAGTGTATGATCCTAACAGGTCCAAATATGTTGAATCTACCTAATCAAATATTAGTATAAGGAAATTAATAAGTTTCACTTATGAATGTAAAAATTAAATAAAAAGTAGCCCAATGAAACAATTAGAAACAATAATTGGGATTGAAATGTAATCGCTAATCCATATATACATGTATATAGAAAACCACCCTCATAGTATCGCCAACAAAACGACAACTTCATGCTTTTTTCATGTATGCAATTATCATAAAGTTAAAATTTTCCTCTTTGCATCACGATTGTAACAATCGAGATTTTTGAATACATTATTTTCGCTTAAAAAGCTATCGTTTTGAACATCATCGTTAGAGCTTCTATATGACAAAAATAAAATTTATTTTCTCTCAAAAAATTAATCTAAAGATCTTTATATTCTTTCTCTCTTTAGCTCTACTTGCAAGTTCAATACCTTCAAACACAATGTAAAATTTTTTTCTTTTATTTTTTTTTATTAGCCATTTTTTTGAATAATAATAAGATATATAATATGAAAGAAAGATAGAGTTTTGTTAAGAAATTATTATATTTATGGGTAGTGCATAAAGAGTGAAGAAAACAGAAAAAGATGAAAAAAAAGTGAGAAGGAGATATTAACATTTTTTAAGAAAAAATAAATTGATATATTAATAAAAAATAATGAATGTTATAGTTGAGAGTATAGAAATTTTAAATGCAATAAATGATCTATATGAGAAATTACAAATTCAAATTTTGAATTGCAAGTAAAAAATTTCAAAATCTATTTAAGGGGCAATGTTGTATATGCAATCATTTTTATGCTAAAATTACCTATTTATCCCTATTGATTTGGATCAATTTGATCCCTCTAGCATTCTCTTAAAAGAAATAATGGTGGGTTTGGCTTTCTCTTTTGGGTTTTGAAGACAATGAATTAAGCTATGATTCTTTTGTTGGAATTTTTGTAGGCTAATATTAATTATGAGTTTCTTTTAATTATTTATAAAATGGACTGAATAATATAGTTTATTGATTAGTGGGTAAGCCCAATTAAATAGTGATCAAATGAGTTATGGGCTTGTGACATCTTTAGTGGACCGATATTGAAGACAGTTAGTGTAGGCCTATTTTAACATGGACTTGTGATGGGTGGACCTGTTAAAATCTATTATAAAAAGGCTAAGTCCCCTCTCCTGCCTTCACAACCCTAACTCTAGTTGTTACGCCCATTGTAGCAGTCTTGTGAGAAGGTCAAGGAGATAAAGACCTAACTTTCATTTTCAACCCTTCTCACCTATAATCTCAGTGTTCAATTTTCAGTGGTCGACAATTATGGTGCAGAAAAATTTTGAAACTACCAAGCAAACAGGTACGCAATTTGTTTCCACTTAACTTTAAATGATGTTCTAAATTCATGTACTAGATCCTAAATTATTACATGTGGTATCAGAGCTTAGATTGTACATGATTTAGAACCCTAAATATTTTGTATTAACAATAAAAAAAATTGGTCGATATAAGGGCATCCCACCATGGTCATATCGATTTTGATATATTTATTCCACCACTCCTTCTCCTAATTGTCCTATTAGTTCAGTTAGTTAATAAGGTGACTAGGGCATGTAGAAATCGCGGGTTTGAAACCCGCTTTTGCCAAAATTTTTTCTTTTTCTGCAAATTTTTTTCTGTAATTTTGTTGACAAAATCACCAAACCAAACTCAAACACATACACAAATACCATCCGCCCCGCCAATCCCCTCTCCCTTTGTCTCTCTCTCTCTTTAGACAATGGATTCCCCTTCTCGCTCTTTTGTCATCATCGATGTTGGTATCTCCGGTTTATCAGCGACGAAGGTGCTAGCAGAGAATGGAATAAATGATGTGGTGATTTTGGAGGTTTTAAATTCGGCAATGTATCGGTGGAGCATGGTGTCGGTTGGATCATCGGTGTTGGTGGTAAAGAGTCTAATCCTATTTGGGAGCTCACAAACCAATTTGGCCTCTTCGACGTTCGACACGACATGGAAGATTTAAAAGGTTCGACGGTGCGTATTGACACGATCTGTTCGACTCACGCGTGGGGAAGACCATGTGGCCCTATGGGTCGGGAGTTTGGTCCAAGAAGGAGTAGGTGTTGCCCGAGATCGAGGCTGACGACATCGTCTCGACTTTCGAGCATTTTGGCAAACAGTTTATAGGCATAAAGTTTCTGGTTGTTTTGTTTGTGTTGATTGTTACTATGATGATTGCTTTGTGATTGTATGATTTGGTTATGGATTGTTGCGTAATACCGGTGAAGAAATCCCTGCCAAAAAGATCGGCGATGAGTGTCCTTGCCGATGAAGATCGGGATTCTGTGACAAAACAAAAAAAAAAAGGGAAAAGGAACGCGTGCTGTGGGTTTCAAACCCATGACCGCAAGATTCTAACCCTAGCGCTTAACCAACTCAACTGAATGTTTTATCTGTTATTTCCTTATGCGAGTAAATATTTAGATATACATGCTTATATTCATGATTCTTCATAGTATATTTTAATTTTATTTCAATAATTATTAATATATATATATTAATATTTAGGTGGTTTATATACAGTTAATTGTTAGTCTATTGTTTAGTGATATTAATTTTGTGATAAAATAAATAAATAGATAATAAATATTTGTTTTGCACATATATGAGATATTTGTTATGGGTTGATATGGGTGTTGCCGCCAAAGTGAGACATCCATTGAAATTCGTAGAGTTATTTTTAATTTTTACAAAGAGATAATTTCAAATTAATGTATATAATAACCTGCCCAAAGGGGGTTATTAGATGCATTGATTTTGGGAGTACTTGTTGAAATGAAGCTATTTGTACTTGAGTTACATTAATTTAGAGAGTCTGTCTGCCTAAAGGGGATAAATTTCTCGAAACTGGTGTGAACTCGATTGTGCGCTTCATAACTAGAAATTCTATTACATTTGCATGTTCTGTCCAAAAGGGAATATATAGTGATGCCATAATTTTTTAGATTGTGTAAATTATCAGTTTAATTTTGTATATAGCCTAATTCTAATACATGCTTTTGTTTTATCGCAAATAGTCTCCTTTAGTCTTAACAATAGTATTGCTAGTGTTGAACTCTTGACTAGCACAAACTTTAAGAGGTGAAAATAGGACATTCAGTTTATTTTGGGAATGAGTGAGATAGAATATGCTCTTTACGAGGATGAGCCTACTAAACCCACCCGTGAAAACAATATTGAGGAAAAGGAATTACATGCCAAGTAGGAGAGATCTAATCGTCTTGGTCTTATGGCCATAAGAAAAACTATTCCTGAATACCTTAGGAATAGTTTGCTCATTTATGTTATTGCCAAAGTTTTTATTACTGCTGTGAAAAATAGATACTTTGTATCCGATAAGGCTGAGGCTGGGACCTTAATGAGTCAGTTAACCAGTATGAAATACAACCATAGTGGGAGTGAAAGGGATTACATTCTAAATATGGTTTACCTTAAAATCAAACTTAGGGGTCTTAAACTTGATTTATGTTTTTATTTTAGATAAGACTGTATATCAACTTAATATTGGAATCCAGATTTGGAGAACACCTTTTATGTTTCATCTTTCAGGAGAATTTTGGTTTCTATTTCTGTTTTGGATAAAATTGGATATCACTTTGCTATTGGTAAGGGAAGAGCTAATATGTTTTCAGATTCTAAATTAATCGGTGACTATGTTTTGTTCAATAGTTTATATAGATTGTATTAGGATGATACTAGTGATTATGAACCTTATTGTGAAGCTAATGTTGTGACCAAACGATCCTTAGTTAAAGAAAAGTCATTTTCATTGTAGCAAAAATATTTATGTCATATGTCTGGAGAAAGAATTGAAAGACTAGTGAAAGATGACATTCTTCCTTTTATTGATTTTGAAGATCTAGATGTTTGTGTGGATTGTATAAGGGGTAAATTGATTAAGAATAAAAAGAAAGGTGCTAATAGAAGTTCAAATCTTTTAGAGATTATTCATACTGATATTAGTGGACCTCATTCACCTACTATTTGTGGCAATACATATGTCATTACCTGTTAGAATGTCTGTTAGGGCGAGAAGGTTAGTAATTCCAGATGATTATGAGGTTTAGCTTAGTGAAAGTGATTATAATATAGGTCATGTTATTGATCTTGTATCTTATGATGAGGCTGTTAATAGTGTTTGTTCTGATTTCTGGATTGATGCTATGAAAGATGAGATGACATCAATGAGTCATAACAGAGTTTGGAAACTAGTGAAACTTCCTTCTAATAATAAACCTATAGGTCACAAATGGGGGTATTCAAGACCAATAAGGATTCTAAAGGAAAGGTTGAGAAATTAAAAGCTAGATTGGTTGCTAAGGGGTTTACGTAGTGTGAAGATGTAGATTATAATGAGACTTTTTCTCTTGTTTTCTCTAAAGATTCGTTTAGAATAATTATGACCTGTGTTGCTCATTTTGATTTAGAATTGCATCAAATGAATGTCAAGCGACATTCTTAAATGGTGATTTGGGCGAGAAAATTTACATGGTGCAACCTGAGGGCTTTAAAAAAAGTGGTAAATAATACTTAATTTGTAAGCTGAAGAAATCTATTTATGGTCTTAAAAAAGCTTCGTGTCAATGGTATCTTAAATTTGATGAGGTAGTCACTTTACTTGGTTTCACATAGAACAAGATAGATCAATGCATTTACCATAAGATTAGTGAGAGTAAATTTATATTTCTTATTCTCTATGTTGATGATATTTTGTTTGCTAGTAATGACATAAGGATGATTTGTGAAACTAAGCAGTTGCTCTCTAGGACTTTTGATATGAAAGATAATGGAGAGACATCTTTTGTCTTAGATATTGAGATTCATTGTGATCAGTCTCATCATTTATTAGGTCTTTCTCAAAGGGCCTATATTGATTGTGTGCTCAGTAGATTTAATATGTAATATTGCAAAGGTGGTGATACTCCTGTGGTGAAAGGAGATAAATTTAGTAAGAAGCAGTGCCTTAAAAGTGATATAGAGAAACAAACCATGAATAATCTTCCTTATGCAAGTACAGTTGGCAGTTTGATGTACGCTTAGGCGTGTACTAGACCGGATATTGCATATGTTATTGGTGTTCTTAGTCGATATCTTTCTAATCTTGGGTGGGATCATTGGGTAGCTACTAAGAAGGTAATGAGATACTTGCAAAAGATAAAGAATTACATGTTGGTTTATAGGCGTGAGGATGATCTTGAAGTAGTAGGGTATTCGGACTCTGATTTTGCAAACTGTCTGATTTTGCAAGTTGTCAAAATGATATAAAGTCTACTTCAAGTTATATTTTTATGCTTGTCGGTGGTATTATTTCATGGACAGCTTCTTTTACTATGCAAGTTGAGTTTATTACTTGTTATGGTGTAGTTCACAAACTATATGGTTGAAGAATTTTATTTCTAGTTTGCTTGTAGTTGATTCTATCGTTAGACCACTTCGAATCTATTGTGATAATAATGCTACTATATTCTTCTCTAAGAACAATAAAAGTTCTAGTGGTTCTAAACATATGGAGATTAAATATCTTGCAGTAAAAAACTTAGTAAAGAAAGAAGACGTTGAGATTCTGTACGTTAGTACTGATTTGATGTTAGCTGATCCTCTAACCAAAGAACTTAAACCCATAATTTTCAAGAAACATGTTTGTGATATGGGTGTTGTGGAGTCTTTTGATGTGTTTGGTTAGTGAGAGTTTTGTGCTTGTAATTGATCGTCTAAGTTAAATAATTTTGCTACATTGCTTATTCATATTTATTTATATGAGTTATGTGCTTTGTGGTTGTTTGTTATGCGTATGTGCACATTCTATATATATAGCATGCTATGAGTTGTGTGTGATGTGCTTAAGATTAGTGTGATTATCTTAAGCTATATTTATAAGTTTCCAATTGTGTTTCTGAAAACAAAAGCTAAGACATATGTTGTGTGTATTTCCAAAATGGAAATAAAAGCCTTATTATGAAGCCTTGTGAATTTCTCTTGTTTATTTGAGCATGTGTGAAAGAAAAATATTTAGAGGACTGACAAAAAAAATAGTATATTGATCACATGTGAGTGCTATTTTCTTGCTACACTGCCATATCAAAATCTAGGTTGGTTAAGTTGTCAATATTTGTGACTATAGATTGATACTATGTTAATAAGGGGCATAATTACTGTCATGATCCGATATTGATAATTTAATGTGGACAAGATTATGTTTAAGGTGTCATTTTATCAATAAACTATATGTTTTCTAAAATTTTGTAGACACATTTGAGTTTAAAGTATTCAGTCCGAGAGTTATTTTCAAAAAATGTTTTCTTTCATAAAACATGAAAACGCCATAATTAATATTGCTCAAGTGGGAGAATGTTAAAATTTTGTGAGTTAATATTAATTATGAATTTGTTTTAATTATTTATAAAATGAACTGAATAATATAGTTTATTGATTAGTGGGTAAGCCCAATTAAAATAGCGATCAAATGAGTTATAGTCTTGTGACACCTTTAGTGGGCCGATATGGAAGACGGTCAGTGTAAGCCTATTTTAACATGGACCTGTGATGGGTGGACTGTTAAAATCTATTATAAAAATGTTAAGTCTCATCTCCTGCCTTCATAACCCTAGCTTTAGTTGTTACGCCCATTGCAGCCGTCTTGTGAGAAAGTCAAAGAGAGGAAGACCTACCTTTCATTTTCAACCCTTCTCACTTATAATCTCAGTGTTCAATTTTCAGTGGTCGCAATTATGAAGTAGAAAAATTCCGGAACTACCGCGCAAACAGGTATGCAACTTGTTTTCGCTTAACTTTAAATGATGTTCTAAATTCATGTAATAGATCCTAAATTATTACATCTTTTGCAATTAATTGTTAGTGTAAATTAAGATCATCAATAGTTTATTAATTAAGCAGATCCAAGGCAGGAGGAATTGTATTTCATTATTGGATAATTAATAATTTTTCTAAAACGATAATGTTCTCTAAGACATTATTGTTAATTTTGATTGCTTGTTAGATGACTAGTCCTATGTAAGAAATAAGAAAAGGGTCATATGATCGCACCCTTAATTATGATGGTCAATAGATTAGATTTAGTAAATTTGAAATGAGTTAATTTTAGAATATATTATTTTTTGAATGAATCAGAATTAAATTGAATCACAATAATAAGGTACAAAAAACAATTTAGATAACTTTTATGTCGAATTTCAAGTCTTAAATAAAGTTTTATAACTCATAATTTTTGTAACATTCCTAGCCACATTCATTGACATTATCACATGAGCATATGCATTAGATAAATAATCATTTAGAAGCATCATTGCATTTGGGGACACTTGAACATTTAGAAGCATCGTTGTAGTTGGGGACACTTGAACATATATGTAGTGTTTGTATAGTTGTATGAGAAATTGTTTTATGTTGTGTGCATGTTATAGTATCATAAATAATGGTGTTTTAGAGCTTAATTAAAAGTATAAGGAGTATCTAGGAATTAGGAGATGGATGAAAGTGCTTAATGGGTGAAGAAGAAGGACTAAAAGCAAAACTTTTAACTTTCAACCAATAGGAAACCAGCCCCAATCTTTTGACTTATTTAAGATAAAAATACAGACCATTAGGGTCAGATTTTGAGGGAAAAACGTGGGTTATACCAGAAACAAGAGAGAGCAAATGAAGAAGAAAGAAAGGAAGAGGAAAAAGAAGAAGAAGAAGAAGAAGAGAGGGAGAAGGGTGAGCTGCCTAGGGTTTTTCAATTCTGGGACAGTAGGTAAGTAAATTTATCTTCTTCTCAACTGGAATTAACATCTCATGACATGTTAATCATACATGATTAGTGAGAATTATGGAGTAATTGAGGTAGATCTCTTGGATGGAAGTTGTAATCCAAGAGAATAAGAGCTGATTCTGTTGGATTTTTCTGTTATAGCAGAATTTTGCACCCAGGATTTTGTAACCCTAGAAGAGGAATTAGGGAAAGTGCAAAATATGAAATTTGTAGCTTTATGTCTCATATAAATGTGTATGTAACAGTTTTGCTTGATTTTGTGTATGTGAGGAGATATGACCCCTTCAATAGGACTAGGTCAAATCCGAACCGAGATGATATAGCCTTCTGTTTTCTTATATTTTGATGGCTTTATGTTCTGATTTTGACAAAGTGTAAAACAT
>CATIWR010117727.1:0-12549 GCA_949677035.1 Omphalea diandra | reverse complement strand
ATTCATAATAAGTGACTTCGTTGGATTTCTCTCTTGGATTATAAGTTGTCTTCTTGAAGCCTTTTCTTTCTTTTATTCTCTTGATAAACTCCTTTGTCCTCTTAGAGAGCATTGCTAGCTCCTATTCTTCCTTGTCACTTTCTTCATCACTTGAGGTAATCTTTACCTCCTTCTCTTTTATTGAAGCTTTAAGAACCATGGTTTTTTTTCTCTTTCTCCGGTTTGTCTCCTTGGCCTCTTAGCTTCTTTATTTGTTCATCTTTTTGTATGGCCAACTCATGAGTTAAGAGTTTGCCTATCAACACATTGGTTGGAACCTTTCTAATCTCTGGATTGGACTCTTGTATACTGCAAACTCTAGCACCAAATTTATCTAGAGGAAGAGTTTTAAGGATTTTTGTGTTTACCTCATAGATAGTGAGAGCTCTTCCAAATTTCTTCAAGTTGGTGATAATGGACAAGAGCCTATTTGTCATTTCTGTGATGCTCTCATTGTCCTTCATCGTGAATAGTTCCTATTTAGTGACATACGTATCCAAACGGCTTGATTTGACTAGAATTATGCCTTTATGATAGTTCTCTAGAGTCTTCCAAATGGCATGAGCTGTTTGACAATGTTGCACTCTTCCAATCTCTTCTATAGAGAGTGAGCTTAGAAGAATGGTCATTGCTTTCTTATTTTTGCCATTTAATCTTCGGTGAGCTTTAACCCATTCTTCCTTTGAGATTAATTCTTCATTACCATCAACAACTCTGGTGGGTGGCTTCCACTCCTTGATGACCACGTCCCAAAGGTCCACCACATCTATGTCAAGATAGATCTCCATCCTATACTTCCAATGAGTATAGTCTGTTCTATCAAAGTGTGGCTTGAGTTGTGAGTGGATTCCCTTTTGTGCCATGATCTTTGTTCACTCAACGAAGGTTTGATTGTGAAGTCAGGCTCTGATACCACTTATTGGCCCTAGGCACTAAGAATGAGCGGTTGAATTAGTGTATAAAAATTAAAATTAGGAAGTGAGAAGAGAAACGAGTAAGAAAAAATACACAATTTATAGTGGTTCGGGTATAAACAACCTTACGTCCACTCCCCAATTCTTAGAAATTGGGTGTTCCACTATCTTTCAAAGGTATTTTCAAGCTTACACCAAACTTATACACTTGTGTTTTGAAGTCTCACACAACAACCTATACACTTGTGTTTTGAGGTTTACACAACAACCTTTACACTTATGTTTTAACTGGCTCACACAACAACCTCTCTTAGTGTTTTGACAAGCTCACACTATAACTTATTACAATTGATGTTTATACTCACACCCAATAAGGATGTTGTCCCTTGACACCAAGAAGGAGGGTTGAATTGGTGTATAAAAATTTAAAAGACAAAGAAGAGGGGAAGAAGAACGAGTAGAGTTGAAACAATAATTTATAGTGGTTCGGGTATAATTGACCCTACGTCCACTCCCCAATCTATCAATTGGGTATTTCACTATCTCAAGGTGTTTTGAAGCTCACACCCAACTTGTACAACTGTGTTTTGATGGCTCACACACAACCTTACAAGAATATGTTTTTAGGTTAACACACAACCTTACTCAAGTGTTTCACTAAGCTCACACTTAAACCTTTCTTGAAGTGTTTTTACAGGCTAACACTACAACCTTACAAGTTGGTGTTTAATGCTCACACTTAACACTTACAATTTCATAAAGAAAATGAAAAAAATGAGTAGCAAAGATTGAGAGCTTTAATTACTTGTAATAAATTTCTTAGCAACCTTATTCATGGTTGTTTGGTGGAGTATTTATACCCAAATTTCACCAAAGAGACATTGCAGATCATAGCTCATCAAATCTTTAAGACATGTTTGATAGATTCTGCATTAAATACTTGACAGTCTCAATTCGCGGTTGCTACTACTCATTAGCTGTCGCGAAATCCAAATTTCTGAAGGAAAATCTCGTTTGTGTCTAGCGACTAGATCACGTGACAGCTTCTGATTAGTTCACCAGGAAAATATAGTCATTGCTCTTTTACCTACTTTCAGAAGTTGCGGTCGCAAGTTTTCTTGTGCAGGACGAGACATAGGACGTAAATTTGTCTGCCAAAAATGGTTATCTTCTTCTTCACTATTCACGATCGCTACCAACAAGATGCCTTCGCGAAATTTGACTTCCAACAATCTGCTGAAACACGTGTCATGTTGTGACTGTGGACTTGCTTCCTTTTTGAGTCACTTTGAAATTTGCAGTCGCGATTAGGGCGTGACACACACCGTGATTTTGTCTGTCAATTTTGGATTATGTCATTTGGATGAATCGCGCCCGAGAATGGCTCCACGATTTCACCTGTCTGCTTTCTAGCAATGCTTTTTCACATATCGTGGTCGCGAATACAAAGTAGCTGTCGCGATTTAGAACTCATTTTTCATACTTGAGAAATTTCGAGCTTCATCTAACTTCCGACTTTAGATAAAAACTAAAGGCTACAAAATAACACTAATTTGAAATATTAGATATGATCAATCTCCTTTGTCAAGATCAAAAGATGTCCAAGACTTGGGTTAACTACCCTAGTCCAACAAATGACTTAAAAAATAAAAAAGAGTGAGTAGCAAAATTATAAGAGTTTGGGTACAAAGTTATCAATTCTCTTACATTTACATCTGTTTGGTGAGGTATTTATAGTCTCTACCCATCAAAGAGACATTGCAATAAAACTGGTATAAAATCATCAAAGTGTGCTAGACAGATTTTCGCATTAAATGCTTGACAGTCTTAATTCGCGGTCGCTACTACTTGTTAGCGGTCGCGAAGTCCAAATTCCATAAGAAAAATCTCATTTGTATCTAACGGCTAGTCCACGTGGCAGCTTCTAATTAGTTCACCAAGAAAATATAGTCGTTGCCTTTTACCTGCTCTAAAAAATAGCGGTCACGATTTATCTTATACAGGGTGCGACTGAGGATGCGAATTCATCTGGCAAAAGTGTTCATCTTCTTCTTTTGGGATCACGATTGCAACCAACAAGTTCCCATCACGATTATTGACTTCCAATGGTTACCTGAGACATTTGTCAACCTGTGATTGTGGATTTAATTGTATTTTGAGTTACTTCAAAATTCGCGACCGCGATTGATGCAAGCCTTACACTACGAATTCGTCTATGACTCCGACTATCCTTTCTTTGAATTGGTCGTGACAGAGAAGTGGCCCGTGAATACCTCTGTCCATTTTGTCAACGTATCTTGGTCTAGTTCGCGGTTGCGATTCATCAAGTTGCGGTCGCGAATTAGAGAACACTTGCTTACTTTGGAGATTTTTTAACTTTATCCAACTTTCAAGGTAAAGATTAACTAAAAACTACAAAACAACACTTAATATGAAACATTAGAATTGATCAATCCCCTTTGTCAAGATCAAAAGAGGTCCAAGACTTAGACTTAACCACCTTAGTCCAATAATAAGTTTTAAGAGGATTTAATACTTGAGTGTCATTTGTCATACTGATCACATTTTTCCCCTCTCAAGTTCATATTTACATTATTTTAGTTTGTTAAATTATTTTATTTTAATTTTTAATTAGTTAATTAATTCACTTAAATTCACCGGTTAAATAATAAAAAAGAGCTAATACTATTGCTTTTAGTCTTTGAGAGATCGACACTCGATGCTCCTATGCTATTCTATACTCGATAGGTGCATTTGTCTATTCGATTTATAAGTGTTGGCTTTGGATCGTATCAAGGTTTTTTTTGTTTTTTTGCGCCATTGCGAGGACTAAAATATTAGTAACACTTTATATCTATTAATTTAGCCAATTTATTTTTCTTTTTTCATAATATTTTTGTTTCATTTTATCCTTCTTGTTTTAGTCTCATTTTTTTAAATTTTGTTGTGGTTTCTACTATTTTAAAAAAAAATATAAAAATAAAAAACATTAAAATAAAATCCAAAATTACAAAAATTTGATTTGTTGTATGAATTTTAATTAATGTGTTTTTTATTATTTTGTTTTGTTTTTGCAGGAATTTTAAAAAAATTTAAAAAAAAGGGTCCATGAGGTGTGCGGCAAACCGCACACCTCTGTGCATAAACATGTACAAAGGGACAAATCCCTTTGTGCATAGCTTTTGTGCTGTCCAAACCGCATATATGTGAGAGATCATGTGAGTTTCATTTGAAAGAATATTTAGTAGGCATAATCACTCATTTTATAATCCACTAACCTAAAAACACTATCCTCTACCAAGGCCCCATTACAATCAAAAGAAATACCTTTTGGTTTGTACTTGTATTTGAATTTAAGTGGAGGAGATATGATTTATTTTCAATCTTATGACATACATTTATATTATTTGTTAGACGATGAGAGCATATACTAACCTTTAAACATATGAAATGAGGGGTATATTGTGCGAAACTTGATAAATTAAATTTTTTTTTTTTGAATTTGTGAATGGATAATCTTTGATGCATTTGATTTAGGGATAGTTATGATTAAATTAGTATGCTAGAACACAATTTTTGTAAGTTTGAGAATTGATGAATTTTTGTATAGCTCGATTAATTTGATTTGTTATGATATCGATGAGGGGATGAAATGTGTTTATGAGTCAATTGTGTTAGTTTTTATGTATTTTATGCTTAGTGTTTTTCTTCTTTTGTTTTGAGTCTTTTGCTTGTGTATTTTTTCATTAGCTTAGTATTTTTGCTTTGCTAAGTGTGAGAGAATTTCCAAAAAAACTTAATACGATCCAAGGCCAACACCTATAGAGTATAGTATAGCGTAAGAGTATTAAGTGTTGATACCTCAAGGATTAAAAGTACTAGTATTAGCTCTTTCTCTATTATTAAATTGGTAAATTTAAGTGAATTAATTAACTAATTGAAAACTAAAATAAAATAATTCAATAAACTAAAATAATGTAAATATGAACTAGAGAGTGGGAAAAAAGTGACCAGTATGACAAATGACACTCAAATATTGAATCCCCCTAAGATTTTATTAAAAAATTAATTTTTCAACAATACAATCTAATTAAATATTTATGAAACTGTGAAAATCTCTTTAGTATGTTAAAGTCCTTCTCAAGATCATTAACATCTAATTCTAAGTTGATTAATTGAAATTTAATCATAATTAAAACCCCTAAAATTACATTATATTTCTTTGAATTTCACTATGAGGTTTGACCCTAATCTAAAGGATTTATGTTATCTTATCTCTAGGGGTACATGCAGCTCTTTTCAATTGTGTTAAATCTATTCAATAACTTGATTTCTCAATCTAAGTTAAAGAATAGTAAAACAAAAATCAATATTCCAGATATATTAATTCAAGGAGATAAATAGCAACCACAATTGAATTCTATAAATAATGAAAAGATTGTATTATCTAAAGAAAATCACAATTCAAAACTCATCTTAGGGTTCTTCATATATAAGTGTCTAACTAATTTAGTTTATAATGGAATTACTAGCCAACATCAATATAAAAAAATAAAATAGAAAAGTTTTCATGATAAAACCCTTGTATTCTCCAATTCTTTTCAAGCTTGTTGGATTGCCAATAATTCTCCTCTTGTTGACAACTTATTCTCCTGAAAAACTTAAAAAAAAAACAAAAGACTCTCTAGAAAAATAAAATAAACAAAAACTCTCTTCCTCTTTTTTTTTTTTTTTTTCTCTCTCTCTCTTAGAATTCTCCTCCACCTATTTATACTTTTTTTACTATCTTTCAAAATAGGAATAATACACTCTTCCACCAATTAGGAAAAAAATAATTCTCCTCTTATTCTGCACGACATCTTTCCATTTTGAATAAGGATTGGACTCAAATTCTATTTGAAAACTATCAGAACTGATCCCTGAATGTCAAATTTCTATTTGGTTCCTTGAACTTCTGAAACTGCACAATTTCACCCAAAAAACTCCTATAATTCATTAATAAGCTCTAATTTTCAGAATTTCCTATAAAAATACAAAATACAAGCCAAAAGTGAGACATTATCTAGTATTTTTCTCCAAATTAGACTCAATTAACAATAAAATTAGCCTAAAGAATACTAAAAATAAAGAACCATCAACTGTTATAATTTTAGGGAATCATTTTCCTATTCTTATTTACCCTTTTAATGTTTTGTGAAAAAGGTATTACTCAAACTATTTTTGGAAGATAAAATTTGTTTTAAACTTATTACACTTATAAATTCTAAGGAATTAAATTTGTTACAAGAATCTTCTATTTTTTTCAATACTAATTTTGTCAAAATAAAAGAAAGCAAGTAAATTTTTTTACTAGGAAATTTAGATTTTAAGAATTGTGGATCAATTACAACAACTTGATGTTTAAAATAAAATTAAAGAATTTGAAAAGTTATTATAAGAAAATATTTATGCTATTGTCCCTAATACTTTTTGGAAAAAAAGGTATTGTTACTTTACCTCATGTCAAAAATTTTGATGAAAATTTTATTCCTATTACAGCTCGAACTATTCATATAAATGAAGAACTTCAAGTTCATTGTGTCAAAGAAATCATGATCTCCTTGACAAAGGTCTCATTAAGAAATCATCATCTCTTTAGAATTGCTTTGTATTTTATATAATAATGTTGTTGAGAAGGAATGAGAAGTTTCTTGGTTAATTATTAATTACAAGCTTTTACATAAAATCCTTTAATAGATTAGGTATCTTATACCTAATAATAGGGATTTATTGAAAATATTATATGATGCTAATGCATTTTCAAAATTTAATATGAAATTTGAATTTTGGTAGACCCAAATTCATGAATCTAATTGTTATAAAATCAATTTTAATATTTCTTTTAGGTATTACAAATAGAATGTTATATCATTCAGATTCAAAAATACTTATTCTGAATTTCAGAGCATTATGAATAATATTTTAAAAGATTATCAAGAATTTTCCATTGCCTATATTAATGATGTTATGATATTTTCTCAAAGTATTGATCGATATTTTTCTCAACTAACAAAATTTTACAATATTGTTAAAACAAATGGACTAGTAGTGTTTGCACTAAAATTGAAGCTTTTTCAAACAAAAATCAAAATTGTATGACACATTATTTTTCAAGATACTATTAAACTTATTAATAGAGCAATTGATCGATAAACAAGGCTGGATTGATTCCTTACCCGTATACTTTGCACAAGTCCTAAATCTATGCAATAATCAAACAACAAGATCTGACTTTTAAATCCCAATTAGACCCCCAGAAAACTAGTTTCTAACAACTTAAATTATAAAATGTAAAGTTTTATTAATATCAATCCTAAATTAATTAAGTAATTAAGACCTAGATTAAATGAGCTCGTGAAATTATTAAGTTCACTCAACAATCTTACCAAGTCCTTTTAAGAACTTAAGAAGAAAAATCTCTCTCTCGAAGTTTATAGCCAAAAGAATAATTCATTTACTTTTTTTTTAATCATGGTTAAATGGAGGGCTATATATAGCCTTACAAAGTAACCTAACTAATATCATAAACGTTCTAAAATCTAAGTGTAAATTTGGCCATAAAGAGTTTGGCAATTAAAAATATGTTAATCAAAGGTTTCGTAATGAAATATGGAAGAAGCAAATGTCTTGTGATTGGCTAAAGAGGTATTATGCATTCACAAGGTAATATTTAAAGAAAATCTTCTAAAGTTACATAAAATAATGAAAGACTAATAAAGATAATCCTAAGAAGACAAAGACTTCATATTCAACCAATAATAAACAATCTTAAATAGTTTTTGCAAATTTTGAAAACCTTGAAAAATCTTGAGAATCTTGGAAATATTTTGTAGAATCTTGAAATTCTTGGAAAGATCTTATAGAATCTTGAAATTCTTAGAAGATCTTAGAAATCATGGATGTCAAATGTCAAATCTTGATTGGTGCACATTTTGTTCTTGATTTGTCTTGGGACATATGTTTCAGTGTTGTTGGAACACGTTTTGGAACATGTTTTGAGACATGTTTGTAGTTAAGACAACCTTATCCAACATGTTTTGTCGCATGCCTTATCCTAATATGGAAATTTGAAATTTTTACCAACTTGTTGAGCTTGTCAGTAGGGGGCCCATAGAAAGTATCTGAAACTGAAATTTCATCCAAATGGGCTTTATTTTGGGCTTGACAATGATCCATTAAATCCATCTACTGAAAAGTCCAGTATCCAATTTTAACTTTGCCTTTGACCATACGCCATCCGTGAATTCAATAGGCCTATTGGGCTTGTTCACATCATTCACTCTTTCTTTGGAAAGATTTGTCCTCAAATTTAACCTACAAGAAAGCAAAAATCCAAACATAAGTTTAACACCTAACAAAGAATCCTAAGTGAAATTACCTTGTAATGAATCAAGTCTTTCCACCTAGATCAAAGACTAATCGCATAAAACCTAAAACAAAGTTAGTACAGACCAAAAAAAAGGAAAAATAATAACAAATGAAATCAAAGACACAACAAGAAACCTTAGGAAACGTCCTCTATCTAATATGAAGAAGTATTAAAACATCAAATTTCTTTTTAACAAAAACACTAGATAGAGAAAATTTAGGTGTTAGAAAAACAGTAGGATTGAAAAACTAAGAACTAAAACTTAAAAAGGAATTAGAAACATAAAAAACAAAAGATCCTTTGAAATCAAAAGAAAATTTCCTACCTAGTCAACATCCAAAGTAGAAAGCAAAATTAAACAAAAGTTTAGAAACACTAGAATAAGGAAACAAACTATTAGAAATATAGAATTTTTAAAAATAAACTGAAGTTTTTTTAAAAAGAACATACTTCTAAAATGAAAAGAAGACTTACAAAAAGAATTTTAAAAGAATTCAAACTAAAAAAAGAAATGCCAAAATAGAAGTTAAAAGGAAACAAACATTTAAAACAAAAAGAACAAAAACATGAAAACAAACGTTTATTATTAGAAGAGAAAAGACTAAAAACATCTAAACATGAAACAAAAGAAGAAGAATCATGTTGAAAATAAGAAGAATCATGACTAGAACATGAAAACCTATTTGAAGAAGAATAAATGCATAAAGATGAAGGAAAACTTTTCAAGCAAAAGAAATTGTAAAAACATTAATTAAAAGAAGAAATCAAACTAGAAACACAAAAATAATAATTATAAGAAGAAAGATTACACCTAAAACAATTTAAACAAGAACAAATGTCTAAACAAAGGCTAGAAAATTCCCTTTTACACCAATTTTCAACCTTACTTTTCAATTTAGCATAATTATCAAAAGTAGTATGAGTTTAATTGTCTTGCTTGTTAGACACCTCTATTAAAAACTACTCTTCATAACCTTGCAAGAAATCTATAAAAGCACTATACAAAAGATTGTAAATTTTGTAGTGTAATGTATCCATTTGAATAAAAACATGGTTGTGGTGATGTTATAAGAATAGCTCTCATCGCTCTTTTTTCATAAAGATTTTTATCTTCCTCACCCTCTCCTTTTACATGCACATCTCTTGAGTTTGGTGCACCTTTTTAGACTCTCCTTTTACCACTCTAGGCTCACAACTCTCTAAAGTTTTTACACAACTCTCCTTTTGCTGAGCAATGATGATTTCTTTGTCACTCTAATGCACACTATCTCTCTCTCTTTTTATTTTGTTTTATTTTTGAACATCATCATCATCTTTATTTAATACCAATACGTCATCATATATGGGACTTACAATTTTAGCATTAAAATAATCATCTAATGGTGGTAACTCTACACATGTAAAGAAAAATGTATCTTTAGTAATAAGAATATCATCTTTTTGGCTTAACCTTGTTTGGAATGTATTTGTTGCCATCCCATTGAAACTTTCATAAAAGAATTAGATTTTGTCCCTTTAAAATTATGGTGCCTTTCATATGGTTGCAATTTGATTTCATCATCAATGGTAGCCTTTTGATCTTTAATTCTAATAAAAACTTATGTAGGTTTTTGAAATTGATTGCACAAATCTTTATGAGAATTTGGTTTGGTGCATGCCTCTTTCACATTCTTTCCTTTAACTCTTACCATGTAGAAAAAAGATCATCGCCACACCTTTTTCTAGTATATTTAATTGATCCCACCAAATCTTGGCAGGACTTTCAAACTCAATAGTAGCAAGCCTTTCCTACCAACAAAGTGATTAGACACAAAAAGAAATGAATTGGAATGAGAAACAATGATGAAATTGCAAGAAACAAGTTAAAAATCAAATTTACTTAATTTAAGTAACTTTTGGCAAAATTCCAAATTTCCAGGAATTTCTTAAGGGACAAAGTTCTAGTCTGCAATTAAACACCCAAGAAGTGTTAATCCACAAAGAAAATAGATGGGAATGGAAAACATCCAAGAAATCCAACTAGAACAAGGAAAACTAACTTGTTTTGCAAAGTTCATTAATTTAAGAAAATTTTGCAAAAGTATGTGATATTTTTAGAAATTTTTTATGAAATTTAATATGAGAATATTAATCAACCTAATTTAATGATTGAAAGTGAAAACAAATAGATTTGAACTCAATTGGACAAGTAGAATTGAATTGGTGCTACAATTGCTCAAACTTAATTTTCTTTATTTTAAGGAAATTTTGAAAAATAATATGTTCCAATTAGATTCTAAAGATGCAAGAACATTTTTAGATGATAATAAACACTAATTTAATGATGAAAATCAAAGAAAATTAGAATGGAACACAATGAACAAGATGAAACAAAATTGATAAAGATAGAGTGTTAATTCGCAATTTAGAATTTTTTCTTTGTGGTAATTTCCTTGATGCAAACAAACCAAAATTGAATTATATCACAAAAGAATGATTAAATATTGATATTCTTTATTTTTAATATATTTTTTAGGGCTAGTTTTATTATTAATTAAGTCTAATTTGAAAAGAATACTAGATAATATCTCATTTTTGGCTTGTATTTTAATAATTTTAGGGAATCCTAGAAATTGAAGCTTACTGATGAGTTGTGAAAGTTTTTTGGATGGAATTGTGCAGTTTCAGAAGTTCAGGGACCAAAAAGAAATTTGACTATTTTGGGGGCCTAGTTTTAGTATTTCCCAGGCAGAGTTTAAGTCCAATTTCCATTCAAATTAGGAAGACCCAAGAAGACCATGCAATTGTGGAAACTTCACTAGCTCATTTTTCACAAGAAAGGAAGTTGTTACAATTCCTAATTGGTGAAAGATATTATTTTTCCTAGTTTAAAGAGTAATAAGAGACTATAAATAGAGGAGATAATTATTAAAATAATATTTTTTAGAGAGTTTTATTTTTTTGGAGAAGACGCTATCCACAAGAGAAGAATTATCGGTCAACCATCAAGCTTGAAGAGAATTGAAGAATACACAGGTTTTATTATGAAAACTTTTCTATTTTATTTTCTCTTTTATTTTGATGTTAGTTAGCAATTCAATTATGAACTAAATTAATTAGGCACTTGGGTATGATGAACCCTAAGATGAGTTTTGAATTGTGATTTTTTAGATAATACAATTTTTTCATTATTTATGGAATTCAATTGTGTTTATTCTTTATTTCCTTAAATTGATATATCCGAAATATTGATTCTTGTCTTAATTCTTTAAACTTAGATTGAGAAATTAAATTATTGAATAGATCTAGCACAATTGAAAGGAGTTGCATCTATCCCTAGAGATAGGATAACATAAATCTTCCGGATTAGGGTCAAACCTAATAGTGAAATTCAAAGAATTATAATGCAATTTTAAGAGTTTTAATTAGGAAGAAATTCCAATTAATCAACCTAGAATTAGATGTTAATGATCTTGAGAAAGACTTCAACATACTAAAGGAATTTTCACGGTTCCATAAACATTGAATTAGATTTTATTGTCGGGAAATCAATTTCTTAATAAGTCTTAGGGGGATTCAATACTTGAGTGTTATTTGTCATATTGATCATCTTTGTTCCACTCTCTTGTTCATATTTTCATTATTTTAGTTTGTCGAATTATTTTATTTTATTTCAATTAGTTAATTAATTCACTTAAAATTATCGGTTAAATAATAGAGAAATAGTTAATGCTAGTACTTTTAGTCCTTGAGAGATCGACACTCGATACGCCTATGCTATACTATACTCGATAGGTACACTTGCCTACTCGATCTACAGGTGTTAGCGACAGATCATATCAAGTTTTTGGCACCATTGTCGGGGACTAAAATACTAGAAACACTTTATATCTATTAATTTAGCCATTTTTTTTCTTTTGTAATTTTGTCCTATTTTACCCTTCTTGTTTTAGTTTTGTTGTGGTTTCTAGTCTTTTCAAAGACTTTAGCAGTGTATGACTCGAAGTAACACAACTGAGCTAGAACCTGAAGATCCTGAAATAGAGAGAACTTTTTGTCAAAATTTAAGACAAAAGCGTCAAGAGAAGATTGAGCATAATCAAGAGATAGTAATCATGGTAGATCGTCAAATGACTATATTTGACTATGCCAAACCCGCTATGATGGATGCTGGAACAAGCATAGTGAGACCCGCTGTTGCAGGCAATA
>CATIWR010117725.1:0-129014 GCA_949677035.1 Omphalea diandra | reverse complement strand
AATCTTTGACTTTGGGCCTTATTTCCTTGCTTACACGACTTGGGCTTCCTTTTACATGTCTTGGGCTTCTTTTTACATGCCTTGGACGAATTGGGTTGTGCTTGGGTGCTCTCCACAAGTTGGGCTCCATTGTATTAAGTTAAGTGCTCCATTTGAGGAGTTTAAGCTCCCATCAGCTTTTAATTGGCTTCACACATCCTTTGCTCTTTTTGGGCTAATCCAAGTGTAACTCCTTGTTGCATGAATGCTCAAATTGACTCCTTAAATTTCTTTAGCCTTCCCTTTATGATTGGGCCTTGAAGTTGAAGTGGATCCTTTAGCCTTGGCTGTTTACATCATGATGTGGTACCTCATAGTAATAAATGAGATTTTTCTCAACAAACCATGCCATTTGCCTTGCCCCTATTTACTAAAGGCTTCAGCCTCTACCCATTTTATGAAATAATAAATCGCTACCATAATGTATTTATGACAGTTTATAGAGGTTGGCCTAATTTCTTTGATCACATCAATACCTCACATTGCAAACGGCCAAGGTGAAGTCAAATTTCACAGTTTGGTTAGTGGCAAATGACTAAAGCTACTATGAAACAACACTTGTGAGATAGTTTTGAGCCATTTGACTATACTCTTGCTCCATAATGGTCTAGTAAAAACCCAACCTCAAAATTTTCCAATCATGTGAGGGCTATAAATTCTCACATGACCCTGTAAGGCAACCTCTTATATACTAGGCCATTGTAGAGTATAAATGGTGTCACCAATCTTCATATTACATCTTTATCCCTTCATTCCATCTCTTCAGGGTATCGTCCACTCTCTAGGTACCTTTGTATGTCATAATCCCAAGGGCCATTTTTTTACCAACATTAGCATCACTTTTTTTTATGAATATAACATGATGTTTGAGATTGAGATGTGATTAATGATTTCATCGACATTACCTCAGCCCATCCCAGACAGAAACCAAAGTTGTTAAGGCATCAGCCATTACATTCTCTTCTCATGGCAAATGATGGAATGTAATCCTCTAAAAGTTTTGTACCAACATCTTCATGCGTTCCAAGTATGAGCCCAAATGTTATTCTTTCAGTTCCCATTCAATCATTACTTGTGAAATAACCAGCAATGAGTCTATGAACACCTCTACTGTCTGGACCTTAATTTGCCTCAGAAGCTCTAATACGAGGGCTTATGCTTCATACTCAACCATATTATTAGTCACATTGAAATCTAGCTTCTTAGCCACAAGGAAGAGTTCTCCTTCTAGCAAAATCAAAATTACCCCTACACTAGCTCTGTTGTCCCTTGTGCACCAAAAGTGTAATGACCATTTTCATTTACAAAACTCATAGCATCCATGTTCGAAAATACATATGCATAAAGGTTTTATTCATCATACATACACAATCAAACATGTATTTAATGTACATATTTGTTAACTAATGTCAAGACTAGTGACTATAAACTAGTTCCTATCTAGATGTATGTACATGACACAAGGAGAGAGAGAGTTAGAATTCAGCCCACGACATGTGGTTCATGTGTCTTAATGCAAAACTCTAAGCACCAAAGTGTCCAATCCCTATTCTTCGATATTTGAAAAATATAATTGCAATTTGGTGAGTCGCGACTCAATGAATAAAAACAATAATCAGATTCTTATGTCATAGCCAATAATCAAATATCATCAAGATACATTACAAGTTTAACATTCAACTATGCAAGTGCAAGTTCAATAGATTAATTTTTATCGTGACCATGCAAGGCAAACACTGCTCCTAGAAATTCATATAATTCAAATGACATTTGATTTTGCTGGCCAGCATATAACAAGTGAATCATTTGATCAATAACATGTGCCAATGGGACCTATTAGTCCATCTTCCACGTGATTAATAACATGTGCCAATGGGACCTATTGGTCCATCTTCCACATGATTAATAACATATGCCAATGGGACATATTGGTCCATCTTTCACGTGATTTGCAAGTGTTTGACAAGCCGATCACAACATCCTTTTAGTTCCATGTGCAAGTGCTCATTCACAAATGATATACCAAGTAATCATTAAGAGCATATGATTCTCACTTGATTTGTATTCACATGTAAAATGTAACAATTCAATTACATATACATGCAATAGAACATAATCATACCATAAAATTATCACACGCACACACACACACACACACATTGAATCTAATTATGGTTTTTACTCACCTTTTGATGTAACCAACCTTTATGGTAGGTTTGGTTCTCTCTTTAAGGCTTCCTCAAAGTTTTGAGATCCTAACATTTGATACATACATGGTTATAAGTATGTCAAAATGATTATGAATGCTTGGTATGCAACTATGGCATGATTCATGCAAGTGGACCTAGTGTTTATGCATATTTTCCTTATATGGCAACCTGAGCTTGCTACACTCTCACAGTAATAAATCTAGATATACTTATCCAAATGACTTGATTTTGTTTTCATACAAACTAGACACATAATAATACAACATATTCAAATTTCAGGCCAATATCATACACATAAAAAATGGAGTGAATTTTTGAATTTTACTCTATTTCAATGTCACTTAGTTTGAGTAGGTCTTACATTCTTAGGTATATCTCAAATTGTACAAATCCAATTGCAATAAAAATATACAATCAGTTACAAAGAATATAAAGGAACATTTTTCATGTTTTACTGATTGTCTAATTCAGTCTATAAGATTACCAAAACAAAGGAGCAATCTCAGGGTGAGCAAGTTTGTAACATATTGACAAACAGTCATGATAAAGGGACAATATCTCAACAATCATGCTGGATTTAGCATAAATATTTAACAGGTATATAGATCAAACATAAATATACAAATTTTAAGTTTTGACCATCATCAGATTCTGAATCTATGGCCATCAAATTCTTAGAAAACAAAATTAAAAGAAAGGTGGAGTTTTATCCGGGAACAAGGTCAGCCCTAATCAATGAGCCATATCTCATTCCACACAACAAATAAATCAAAACTTCTTTACAGGTATTTAGAGGGGATATAACTTTACAAATTTTATGTTTTACACTTTGACAAAATCAGAACATAAGGCCATCAAAATATAAGAAAACATAAAGACTGTGGTCATCTCGGTTGGTTGTGAACCAACCCTAATGAAGGAGCCATAACTCCTCACACACACCCAATCAAGCAAAACTGTTTCATACACAATTATGTGGGATATAAAGCTACAACTTTCATGTTTTTCACTTTCCCTAATTCCTTTTCTAGGGTTATGAAATCATAGGTACAAAATCCTGCTCTAATAGTAAAATCCAACACAATCAGCTCTTATTCTCTTGAATTTCAATTTCCATCCAAGAGCTCTACCTCAATTAATCCATAATTATCACTAACCATGCATGATTAACATATCATGAGAGGTTAATTTCAGTTGAGAAGAAGATAAATTAACTTACCTATTGTCCCAGAATTAGAAAAACTTAGGACTCTTTCCTAGGTAGCCCACACTTCTTCTTCTTCTTCTTCTTCTTCTTCTTCCTTTCTTTCTTTCTTCCTTAGCTCTCTCTCTCTTCTGCTATAACTCATGTCTAACCCCTTAATTTCGATCCTAAAGGGTCAAAAATTCCACTTATAAGTCTATTGCAATAAGACAAAATCATGGTGTTGCATTCCTATTAGTTGGAAGTTCACTTTCCTCTTTTAGTCGCTCTTCTTCACTCCTTAAGCACCTCCATCCATCTCCTAATTCTTAGATGCTCCTTATACTTTAAAATAAGTTCTATAACACCATTATTTATTATACTATAACAAGCACACAACATAAAATAATTTGTCATGCAACTATACAAACACTACATATATGTTCAAGTGTCCTAAATGCAACGGTACAAGTGTCATTGACGTGCTTCTACAATTCACACGTCTAAATGATTAATTATCCAATGCATATGTTCATATGGGATTTCATATCATTTATGTAATGAATATGTTCATGTGATAATATGAATGAATGTGGATAGAGATGTTATAACAACCCTCAGGCCATTGCCGCTTGCAGCTATAGGTACTTGTACATAAAGAGCCCTTGGTGGCCCCTTAAGCCCTAACAACTGAGCAATAAAGGCCACCACCCTTGCCATCTCAGTAAAAACAATAAGCAAAGTACCTGGTTCAGGAAGAAGCATAGAACTAGACACTCAAAAACATGTAATGATGCTGGTGAGTCCTCATACAAGCTAGTGAAAAGCCAATCTATATATACAGAAAACATGTACTGGGATGATGAAGTCCTTTAGAAAAAGACGATAAAGGTTGTTAAGAAAACACAGGGTAAGGGACACTTCACCCTTGACTACCACTATTAAAATCACAACCCTTTTACTACAAAAGTAAAATCTGAGTTAGTGCCCCATAAATTCAAATTGTCCCCAATCGATAATTATAATGGGATAATTGACTCTTATAGCCATTTCTATAAGTTCAGTCTTAGACTAGAACTCCACAACTGCTTAAATGCCCTCTTATGCAAGATTTTCCCTACCACCCTTGAAAGATTAGTGCAGGACTGGTATTAATACTTAGTTCACAACTCCATTCATAGTTTCACCCAATTTTCTTAGTGCTTTGCAGCTCGATTTGTGTCTACCATCCACTAGGTACAAATCTCTTTTGATTTACATGAAGTTGTTAGGGAATAAGGAGAATCACTGTAAGACTACCTAGCTAAGTTCAATAAGGTGGCTATGTAAATAAACAACCTCAATCATGAAGTTGCAATAGATGTAATGATTAAGAATTGTAAGAATTGAAAGCTCTTCGATTCCCTTCATATCGATCCTCCTAAGAATTTCTATGAGTTGATGGTAAAAAGTAATATTTTCATCTACTTGTATGGCAACCTATGAACTTACTTATGGTTCGTACAAAAAAAATGGAAGAAATAAGGTAAGGAGTTAGCAAAAATGATAGGAATTGAGCCAAACAAAAAGGTTCGCATTCTAAACCTAGTGAGTCAAGTGGCAGCTCAGCTTGGTATTGTACACCGCTTACAACAAGCAAAATTAAAGTCCTCTGATATATCAAATAATTAAGAGAATGGATCTATTCTCCTTAGCCACTAAAGAGCTTGGTCACCAAAAAACAAAGATAAATATTATAGCTTTCATGAGGATAATGGACATAATACCGAAGAATATAGAGATTTAAAGAATGAAATTGAAAGACTAGTTCAGTAGGGCAAGCATAATTAGTTTAAGAAGTAGGCAATTCCAGATAAAAATAGGCACGAACCTCAATAGAGGATGGACACAAAGATAAGATGCCCAATAATAAGCAGCATGTGAGGTGATTGATGTTATTACTAGAGGAGTTATAGGAGGAGACAACCCTACTGCAAGGAAAAGGTAAATTCACAAGGTATGCTCCATGAACAACAAATATAATATAAAAGAACTAATGTTTTTCCCTATCATCTTTTCCTTGGTAGATGATGATAGGAAGCTCAACATCCCTCATGTAGATACTCTAATGGTTTAAAGGCAGATAAAAAACTTCCTAGTCAAGCGAATCCTAGTAGATGATGGCAGCTTGATCAACATGATGACTACCAAAGCCTGTAAGATGCTTGGTCAAAACTTTAAGAAACTACATCCGATTTGAACACCTTTGACTGACCTGGGAGGAACTAAGGTAGACGTAATGGGCTCTATAGAACTAAACATGGAGTTGGGAGACACAAAGATCATAAAGAAGTTTAAAGCCATTTGGTTAGTGGTTGACATTCCCTTTGCATATAATGCCTTCAAATTTTTGTATGACATAATAAATTACACCTATATTAGATACCTTACAATGAAGATTCCTACCAAGCGAGGTGTAACAATAGTTAGAATGGATCAAAAAGTAGCCTATGAAACTTATATGAGCATTTTTAAAGAAGTGAACCATGTTTTATCCTAAATGATACTCCCAAAAACATTAAGCCTATAGCACACTTAAAGCCTTAGCTTGTCAGTGAAGGATGAACTCTCCACATCAAAATATAACTCATCGAGCCAATTGAGAAAGACATTAGCTTAACATTATTGGAAACATTAGGCACATTTGCATTATCCCCATTAGACATCATTGGGATTGATCCCTTAGTTATTGTCCACAAACTAAACCTCAATAGCTCGGTCAAACTTGTTAAGTAGAAAAGATGAAATCGTGCGCTCTAGCATAAAAAAGCCATTGCTAAAGAAGTGTGTAAGTTGTTCTATAATGGGTTCATTTGAGAAGTATAGTATTCGAACTAACTAGCAAATGTCATATTGGTAAAAAAGTCAAATGGAAAGTGGAGAATGTGTGTTGACTTTACAGATCTCAATAAGGCTTGCCTGAAGGATAGTTATCCTCTATCTAACATATACTAGTTGATAGACTATGTGGTAGGACATAAGCCATATAGTTTCATTGACACATTTGTGGGCTACCATCAAATTCAGATGTTTGTGTTATATAAGGAAAAGACAAATTTTGTCACACATGAAGTTACCTACTATTAGAAGGTCATGCCCTTTGGCCTTAAGAATGCTGGCGCCACCTATTAGGGGCTAGTTAACCACAGGTTTAAAGAAAAGAATGAAAAATAGTTGAATTATATGTGGATAACATGATAGTGAAAAGTCATTAAGCTAAGGACCACATAAAGGATCTAAGAAAAGCTTTCATAATATTTAATTAGTATAACATGAAGCTCAAACTAGATAAGTGTGCTTTTAGAGTACGAGTAGGCAAGTTCCTTAGTTTCATGATTTTGCAAAAGGGAATAAAGCCCAACCCATAAAAGATCCAAGCAATTCTTGATATAAGTCACTCAAAACAATCAATGCAGTCTATAAGCTTAGTGGGAGAATCACAACCTAAAAGAGGTTCATATCATTATTGGCTCTACGTTGTTTGCCATTCTAGAAAACATTGAGGGATCCTAAAAAATTCACTTGGAATAATAAGTGTCAAAATGCCTTTGAAGAATTAAAGGCATTCCTTAGTTCACCTCCTTTGCTCAACCATCCCTAACAGGATGAGTCACTATTCGTGTACCTAACAGCAACCAAAGAAACTGTGGCCTCAGTGCTGATAAGAGAAGGAAAGGGAGAATAAAAGCTAGTGTACTAGGTCAATAGAGTACTTAAAAGAGTCAAATTGAATTACCCACTATTGGAGAAGTTAACATATGCATTAGTCAGCTGGAGCATAAAGTTAAGACATTAATTTCAAACTCAGACCATAATTGTGAGCACCTTAGTGGTTTCATTTGAACTAGTGGAATCTTGTTCGTGACTCCATCTTTTTATCAATCAATAGGGATTAAGAGGATAAAGGTCTTTACATTGGTAATAACCCCAAGGTATAACACATGATTGGACCAGTGGAGGGGTCCTTTTAGGCTTTGTGCGATTTCAAAGCCCTTAATCTGAAATGATGGCCATCGGAGGACCAACAGTGAGACAATATATTGGTACTGTCCCTAGGAAATGTGGAGTCACCACTTGACTTTGGTTGGGATAAGAATTTGAGGAAGACAAAATCTGAACCTAATTTAAGTAAATTAAAAGGCGTATTTTGTCTTCGCCCCATTAGATATAGGGTTTGAAAATTAAGTATGGCTTGGGGAAAAGGTTAGACACCTCCAAGATGCTCGGATATTAGGATTCAACCTTTAGGCATCTTTGGTTCTTTTTTAATATCTTAACCAAGTTATTGATTAGTCCAATTAATGGTCCTAAGCATGCCTCTAACACAATCAAGCCAATTAAATCATCTTACCAAGCCGAAGGGGAGTGGGGTCATGCATAATGGTATATGGATCATCATGCATATCCATACATCCATGCAAGCATAATTATCTCAAAGGGAGAGGGAGCCATGCATCATGGTATGAGGATTATCATGCATATCCATACATCCATCCACGCATAACATCTCAAAGGAAGAGGGGAAGGGCATCATGCATTATGGTATAGGGACCACCATGTACATCCATAATCACATAGGATAATGGCCAAGTCCAAATTCATGGTCGAACCCAAGTAAGAATACTTATACCCAAAAAAGGAGAACAAGATAGTAGGTGAAAGTAACATAAAGCAAACCAAATGAACTCAAAACATAAAGAAGGAATATAGCGCATATAACCATCTTTCCTATGCATAGGTTCCTAAGTATGCATATAAGTCCATAATATTACAACCCAACATCACATGGAAAGCATTACAACATTAAAACATAAATATATGCATTATGAAGAGGGGGCAAGGAACCATAAACATGTAATGGAAAACATAATGGAGGATCTTCAATGGCCTAAGGCTAAATCATTACAAACCAAGTCTTAGGGTTGATGCACCCTTTCTCTTGTTGCTCCAAAAAAGCTAGGCATCCATAGACACTACTAACCATCGCATGGGTTAGAATACCACTAGCGAAAGTGGAAATCACAAGGCCAAAATAGTATTCACTTATTCTAAACACAAACATAATCATAAAAGGCTCTTAAGATCATTAGAACCTTAAGTTCCTTGCTTGAGCATTGCCTAAAATGATTAAAAATAGAATCATGATCATCATATTAAATCTCAAATAAAAGAACATAAAATCTTGCATAAGGACGACTTGAGAAATCACTTTAAAATCATGTCAAAGTTCCACTTTTGAAATGAATAGGAGTCTTAGGGTGTTATACCTTATCCTATTCTGTTGCTGAACACTAGGACATCTCAAAAAAGGAGAAATCCAGATGGAGAATAAAACCATTTTTCCAAAATTATTCAAAAGCAAACTGGGCTATACAACCCAAAATAGGGGCTATATAGCCTATAAAGAAGGCTGTGCAACTTAGAAATAGGGTTGTACGACCCCTATTTTTTAGGTTTCGAAAACAGAAGAGGAAAAGAAGAAAAAGAGGATGAGGGTGGTAAGGGGGTTTTGGATGCCTTCTTTAATGATATTTTGCCCTTAAAGGCTGACTTGGTAATTAATATCCTCCTCAAAATGCTTAGGAAATGTAAGAAGTGAAGGAAATCGACCTTATTCTACCTTGGAGTGAGTTAGGGTTTAAGGTTTTTGTGCTAATTAGTGTTTGAGAGTGAATTTAACAGAGTTTTGTCATGGTTATGTTAGCAATAGATTGTGAGACTTAGGATGTAAGCTCGACGATGAAAATTACTAAATCTATCCCCTAAGATGTAAGGGGAAAAGCCAAAGAAAGAGAAATAAAGCCTTAGGAGACCTTAAAAAACCCAAAACCAAGCCAAAAACCTAAAATTAAACCCAAGACCAATCCTGTTCAGAGGGAAGTACATCCTACTGAATTAGGATGTACAACCCATCTTAAAACATGGATGTATAACCCATAAACAAGGATGTACAACCCTCTTTAAACCCTAATCCTTAGAACCTTTTGGAATTGGTCCTCCTTTAAACCCAAGGGTTGCACAACACTGTTAGAGGGATGTACAACCCATTCTTAGCTATACAACCCACGTGTAAATCCTAATTCCAATACATTCACCTCATTCGTTGTGATTGAATGTATCCAAGGTGCAACTAAAACTATTTCTGGCATTGTGCACCTATCCCACACTTATAAATACCCCTTTATTTAAAGAGGGATGAGAGGCTTAGAAACCTTAAGGTTACTCTACCAAAATCACTTCTAAAAGTACACTTTACATTGAAAACCTAAATCTTAACCCACTCCTATCAGTTCTAAGGTAGAGCTAGGCTTAAACTCTTCACTTATGTGCATTCCCTAAGCATTTTGGAGGATATTGAATACCTTATGAGCCTTTGTGGGAACAAAAACACATAAAGGCATCCAAGGTCCCCCATTTCCTTCTTTTTTCTTCCCCTTCTTCTTTCTTCTTGTATTTTTAAAAACCTAGTATTTGGGGGCTGTATAACCTTTGTACAGGTTGTACCACCCTAATAATGGGCTGTATAACCCTAATAATGGGCTATACAACCTTGATTTTCTAGGCACAGATTTGTGAAACTCTTTTTCTTCTCATTTAGATTTCTTTTATTAAAGGCATTTTTATCACTAGAGTGGAAGAATAGGGTAAGCCTAGATAGCTAAGGACCCCTATTCACTTCAAAATGGAGTATTGATATGTTTGCAATGGTTTTTATGGTTATATCAATCTTAATGTTCATGCTTTCAAATGTGGGTCTAATGATGGTTTTCAGTTATGTTTAGATCATTGTAAGGCAGTGACCAAGTAAGGAACTTAAGGTTCTAATGACCTTAAGAGTCTTTTAGCTCTTAATCTCCCTCATTCTTGTGTTGTATGCTAACCCCACATAATTAGTGGTACATATGGATGCCATGCTCTTTTAGAGCTATATAAGGTGAGGATTCATCAATCTTATGATCTCTCCTATGGCTTTTGCCTTAAGCCATTAAATATCCTATCAATGCCTTACATTGCATGTTTGCTTCTTTATATGTTCATGATTCATGCATTTATTTTATGTGGCTTACTGATTTTGTGATGTTGGGATGTGTTACCATGGACATTAGATATATGTTTAGGGACATTAACTTTGAAGATGTGGTAAGATGATTACTATGGACTTTATTTGCCTCCCTTTTAGTTCTCGTCATTTTAAGTAGATTTAGGGGCTATTTTCTTTCCATATCACCTATATTTTATGGACTAATTTGGGTTCATTTTTACAGGTTAGGAAAGCTATTTAAGTTCATTACCTGATAACCCCACCATTTGGATATATATCCCCAATCCTTACTTTGTATATATTATTTATTACTTTCTTGCATCTTGCATATCATTCATGCATTACACACTTTATTGTCATGGTTGATGGCTTGTTTAGATAAATGTTCATAGGTGGATAAATAGGAAATTAATTAATAAAGGCAAAGTATAAAAATGAACCATTGATTTCTAGAAGGCCGAATCCCTATATCCAAGTGACTTTGGGGTGCCCAACATCTTCCCTAAGTCGTACCCAACACCCGAACTCTATCTCTAATGGGATGAAGATAGATTGGGCCTTTTAATTGACTTAGATAGGCTTAGAATTTGTCATTTTTGAGATTCTTGTCCCGACCAAAGTTGGGTGGCAACTCTACATTTCACCTAGGGATGATACCAATGTATTGTCCTGCCTTGGTCCCTCGCTGACCCTAATTTTGGAAAATAGACTTCTATCTTACATGAAGCCTCAAAGATCCCCCATTGATCCAAATCACAAGCCATGATTAGGAGTTATTACCAATGCATGACCCCTCGATCCTCTTGATCCCCCGATAATCGATAAGAGGTAGGAAAAGGTAGGAGTCGCAGGTAATATTCCACTTGTTCAAGCATAGCCACAAAATTTGAGATTCTCATAGTAGCAAATCCACTAGGAACTAATGGAGTTGACTTCATGAATCTTTGGTTTATATCTATGTTTTGCCTTTATTAATTAAGTTTTATTTGCAATCATGTAGTCTTAACACTTGACCATGAGCACTAGGTGCCCTTTAGTTAGTTGATGGGTTCTCCAAGCTTGAAACTTAAGCTCCATTCAGGCTTAGAAAATGGTGACAAGGATTCATTACTCACAAGTCAATCACCTTTGGGTATGTTAAATAAAGGGTATATGACAACCATCCCCAAGCTTTTGGGAGCTATATACTCTAACAACCCTTCCAAACCTCTAAGTGACATGTAGGAACCTTAGAACTATGGAATAGGTCCCTAAATGTTTGCATTTTAACCAAGTTGTGGTTTGAGATTAGTAGTTATGGAATTATGGTCAAAACTTAAGTGTACATTTTTACACTACTTTTAAAAAGTGCCCCGTTAAAGCCCAAAATGCAGGATTTTTGACCTAAAAATTATGGCCAATTGATTAAGATAATTGGCCAGCACATAGTACATAGAAATTAGTATTTCTTTTGATATATTGTGGGTCTTATAACTCATTCGGGTGCACAATTATCAAGCTCTTACCATAAAGCCATAAAACATGCCCATTTTCTATGCAAAATCTTTCCCCTATAAGATGTGCACTTAAAGTATGACCATGCTCCATCACTTTTAGACTCACCATTAACTTTGGTTGGTTTGAGCGACCTTTGAATTCAATACCCTATATTGTTATTTGAATTGACCACTTATCTTAGGAAGAGCCTCTATACCTACGTGTGTGGGAGAAATAAGGTTGGAAAGTGATATGTTTACTCTTTCCTTATGTTTTATTAGTATTCATGCATACATTCATTTGCTTTAAATTCTTAGAACTCATAAATGAAGCAAGACAACTCACAAACACCATAAGAATTAGTCAAGATGTGAGAGTTGAAACTCTAAGAACTTGAGGGAAGGATTAAAAACATGATAAAGATCAAGATAGAATTAGCTTGCATCAGTACATACACAAGAATCTGAGAAAGATGGTCAAACAGATCTTGATGGATGGTTTGGCACTAGAAAAGCTAACTAGTGGGGGAATGAAGTCACATGTATATAAAGCTAAAAGAGATGAGCCTAAAAGGAAGTTGGGAAGTATAAGACCTTTTCCTAACATGAGCCAACCATTGTTTGAAATATTTGAAGAACTAAAGAAGAAAGAGATGCCCAAACCACTTGATCCTAAGCCTTTGCCAAACCCATTGCTTAGGGGCTTTTGTGTCATATGCTTTTTATAGTTTTTACCAAGCCCATAGTCATAACACTAACCTATAATGTCTTAAGCATGAAATCCAATATCTTATTGATTTTGGGAAGCTATCAAACTTTGTGTTCCTGACTAATCACCCTAGCACTGAGCTCAAAACAAGTCTCAGCTCTTATTATGGTCAATTCTCGATTGCTTTTAACCAGTTATTGGTTGATGCCTTTTCAAGCCTAAAAGTGGAAGGATCACTCTCAACTTGTCAAGGGGCAATTTCTTATACCAAACCTAGTTAGAAGGAGCTTAATAGAAATCTTATTAATAAGAGTTCAACTAGTGCTTAGAAAGGAGAAAAAACACACCCTAAGCAACCACTACATCAGAAACAATTACAGGCTCGATGTGGGAAAAATGAAGCAATTGTTAAAAGCTCTCAGGGATTTTCTAAGCATACAAAATCACTGTCCAAAGCCTTAGAGAGACTCTAAAAGGAAGGGATTCTACACCCTCTAGCCCCTAGGCCCCTATTAACTCTATTGCCTAAGAACTACAATGCTAACATCTTTTGTGCTTTCCATTAGGGTACAAGTCATCACACAGATGTGTGTCAAAGGCTTCATTATGAAATCCAAGGCCTTATTGATTTAGAGGTGATACCCAACCTCATAACACTTGATGGCCACTAGAGCCAAGATCATAAGCAAGAGTTCATTCCTCTAAGCTAACTTTCAGATGAGGCTTTTGAGGATTTTAAAGAAGAAGTATTACTATTACCTATATATCATGCACTAAAACTCTCAAAGGATAAAGATATGGCGATGGCCCTTTAGGGGGTACTAGAAGAAGACTTCAGTGCAAAAGGCCTAATCGACATATGAGAGGGAATGGAACCTAAGAATAACTCACGATTTGGTCGACCTTTGTCTAAAACATGGGAAAAGTCAAAAGAAAAAGGGTTTACACTACATGAGGAGCACAAACCGCTCTAATATTCCTCACCTTAAAGATGTATTCCTCACTAGATCGTAAAACCTTACAACAGTCAATGTTGGCATATAAAGAACACTATTCAAGATCTTTTTGAAAGTGGAAGGCTTTTAAACCTAGAAAAGGAACCACAATAACTTGGTAGAAGGTATAGTTTAGAGTTTCATTTTGCTTTCTTGGTTTAATCTGTCTTATCTTAGCTTAGACATCTGCATAGTTTCGTTATTTTAATGAATGATGATGCTTTTAATTTCATGTTTTTGCTTGTTTAATCTAAATGTGGTTATTGATATATTTCGTGGCATAATGAAATGCTTGGTATGAAAGAGAGAGAGAATAAAAAGTACAAAGAAGGGAAGGAAAAGATAATATGAACATCACAAGGGGTGGGTATTTACAAAAAAAGAAAAAAAAAATGATGCAAGAACAACTGTCTCATAGCCTATGAACTAAAGAACCATCTCCTTAACATTTTGTATTGCCTCCTAGGAAATAAGGAAGAATGTGTGTGTGTGAGAGAGAGGGAAAAATGAATGAAAAAAAAGAAGAAGAGAAAGAGCCAATAAAAGATTTGAGGAAGAAAGAAACAAGGGTGAAAAAGCTATAATGAAGAAAGGAATATAGGGAATAAAGATGTAAGAAAAAAAATGGTAAGTAGAAAGGTGAGATCAAAAAACAAGAGGAACCGTGGTGTTGGACTAGGTTGGTTAAACCTAAGTCATGAACCTCTTTTGATCTCGACAATAGAGATTGATCGGTTCTAATTCTTTTATTAAGTGTTGTTTTGCAGATTCTAAGTTAGTTTTTTCATTAAAAGTTGGATGGAATTTAAAATCTCCAATCTTGAGAATTTCATCCAAAATCGTGGTGTGTTTATCCTATATCGTTACCGCGAATCAATCATCAGGATGGATAAAGCTAGGCTAGAGAAATCCGCACAATTCACAGCTGCGACCTAGCCGAAGAAAGTATGCTTAAGTCATAGAGGAATTCACAGTGTGTATTGCATTTGGTTCGCGATCGCGACTTTTATAGTGACAAAGGAGGGAACCAATGTGATAGTCACAACAAGCTAAGTGTCCAAGGTATTTGTTGAAGATAAAAAATTGCGAGGGCAAATTTGTGGTCTCGACTGCGACTCAAGAAGCTGAAATTTTGTCATCAAACGGAGGAATTTGCGGTCTTAGTCACGCCCAAGGCAAAGACAACTTGCAACCATGACTTTTAAGGAGCAGGTAGAACACAACGACTACATTTGTTAGACAACCAATGAGCAGCTGACATGTGGACTAACCATTAGACATAGGATGAAGTTCTCTGCCGCAATTTTCGACTCCTTAGTGCAAATTGAAAATTCGCGATTGCGAAATAGTTGTAGCGACTACGACTTTCACTTGACAAACATTTAATACAAAATCTGCCTAGCACAACTTGAAGATTTGTTGATAGTTTTAGAGTAACATCTCTTTGATGGATGTGGGCTATAAATACTCCACCAAATAGATGTAAATGCAAGAGAATTTATTAATTTGTAAGAAAACTCTTGCCAATTTGCTACTCATTTCTTTCATTCTTATTTATGTGTTATTAATTATTAGGTGTGAGCAATAAACACCATTGTAAGAGGTTGAGAGTTAGCCTAGATTCAAAACTCTTATAAGAGGTTGAAGTGTGAGCATATACAAAACACTTGAGAGAGGTTGTTGTGTGAGGCTAGAAAACACAAGTTACAAGGTTATTGTGTGAGCCATAAACACAAGTTGTAGAAGTTTGTTGTGAGCTTAGAAACACTAGTTTAGTGAAGTGAAATACCCAATTGTGAAGAATTAGAAAGTGAACGTAGGGTTTATTAATACCCGAACCACTATAAACCCTTGTGTTATTTCTTCTCATCTACTTCTTCACCTTTAAAACACTTGAATTCATCTTCTTAATTTTAAAAACAATCGCCAATTCAACCCCCCTTCTTGGTATACTAGGCCAACACATGGTGTGAAAAACCATGATAAGCCTTAAGTCTTCCTTGGTACTAGAGGAGAAGAAGTGAAAAGGAAAATAGGAGATATGTAAAGGGGAAGAATGAGAAGAGAGATGTATGAAGATAGGGAAATCTCAAAAGATGATCCATGCAAGTAAAGATGCTAGGGGAAGGTTAAACAATAATGTACGTAAGAAATAAAATGGATTTGTCCTAACCTAATGACCCTTCCCCTAATTTTATAAAGAGACCAAATGACAAGAGAACGAAAAAAACATCCATGAGAGGAAAAAGTTAAAGAATCTTGAATGCCTTATAGAGTGATACAATGAGAAGACTCAAGTGAAGGTTACCTAGGGGGAAATCAAAAAAACTTGAAGGAGAGAAAAACATCTTAAAAGAAAGGTAGAGTGCTAATAGTTTGTTAAGCCCCTTATGATGTAAAAAAAATAAAGTAAAGAAAATGAAAAATCTAGCTAGGTGGAAAACCTAAAAGAGGCCATTTAGGCAAAAGTTAGGGAGACAGTAAAAAGAGAGTTAAAAATATTTGGTAAGAAAACCTAAAAGGGTTAGCCAATAACAAACATCATATTTTGCTACTAGATGTGTCATAGCTACATTTGCTTTAAATGAATGAGGGTATAGAATTATGGTATCAATATACATGAGAATGATCAAGCTACCTCTTTAATAAATAAAAAAAAAAGGAGAGATAAAAAGAAAAAGTGAAGAAGCTCACTAAGTCAAAAACCTAAAAAGGCAATTTGAGAAAATTTAAAGAAAAAAAGAAGAAAAAAAGAAAAAGAAGAAAAATGAATGAAAATGTACTACGTTGAAAACCTGAAAAGGCGACATAGGCAAAAGTTAGAGCAGCCCACTAAATTTAAGTCCTGAAAGGGCGACTTAGGCAAAAGTAAGGGGGGTGTGTGTGTGTGAGAAAAATAAAGAGAGGAAGTAGATGGCTACCATTGATCTTTTGCATTTATTTAGAAACCCAAATATCTATGCTTGTATAAGTATTTGAGCATTCCTCTAGGTCTAGTAGGTGCTAAACACTAGAGAGAGCTCAAGTTTGTTTGTCTTTGAATTTGAAGACGAGGGTGCTAGTGATACCAAGGCTTTATCATGTGTTTCATTTGATTTTCAAAGTTTTAGGGCTTTTTGATGTTTGTACTTGGCTGAGTTCTATAGTACCCTAGAGCAGTTTGTTTTGTTTATTTATTCTAAGCATTTTGCATTGCACCATCATTCATGCATCAGACATTATATGCTATGTGAGGGCATATACCTAATTTTGTTTTAGTGATTATTCCTTTTAGATGGTTTAGGGGGCCAGGAAACATGCACAATAAGGGATCATTAGCTTTTAAAAGCATGAAGAGAGGACACAAAGGCTCATGGTGTAATTTAGCCCAAAACTTTCCAAATCGATGAAGTTGAATTCTCACCTATCGAGGTAAGTATATAATAAAGTCTTATAATAAAACTAACATAGTCCATTCCATTCCTTTTTAAGGATGCTACCATCAAAAGTTGCAAAGTCTTTAATAAAGTCACTAAAGATGGCAAATAAGATAAGTAATTATAGCAAAAGCCATCATCATCATCATCATCCAAGCATAAGGAATCAAGTCTTTAAGGAATGTTAAGCATGAGCCATTTCCAACATCTGGGATATGTATAACCTCTTAAATTCACAAGACTCTACAACTGCCTGCATAAATAGTTTGTACAACTCTGACAATGCGCTCCCTCATTACCATAATGTGATAGACTATAAAAAGCAAGTATGAGGCTCAAAGCATGAAAAAGGGTGCTCACATAGACAACATAGTTCTCATGAGGTATCCTAAGAAAGGGATCCTTTACAACATCAAGGTATTCCAATTGCTTAATTATGCTACGGAGAACTGGCACATATAATATCATAGTTTGTGTAAGGGGTAACACCTCATAATCAAGGAAGAATTTATATATGTGACAGTCTTAGGGTAAAGGACACTAGATGGGTGGTGCTAATGTTGGACTGAGCTATGCGGTTTGCTTAGATAGACAATGAGTAAGGGAATAAATGGTGAGAAAGTTTAAGATGTCTCAAAGAATGATGCCTAGTAGAAGTCCAATGATAGGTGAAAGATACGATCATGAAGTTATGCCCTATGTGGCCTGAATATTAAAAGGCCTACCTCTTATGGCCTTGTCAAGCAGCTATTGCTTCATGAACCCTACTTTTGTGCCCTAGCAGCGTAAGACTGTGGCCCAAAGCAGAAGTAAGCTCAACACCCTTCAGACCTCTAACCTAATGCATTGACATTGATGGATCCTTTAACAGTCCCTGGCTAGCTACCCTTCCTTTCCACTTAAAGATGCTCTGATGCCTATTTAGACCTATGTCCTAATGCTTATCAAAAGCAAACATGTGGTTAAGCCATGCATCAAAATCACCTTATGACATAGGTCCCACTTGCAAAGGAAGCAAATAAATGAGGAAACCTAGGTATATGTGTATGAATCATTTTATTGAACTAACATGTGTTTTGTTTCTTTTTAGTCTCTTTACCATATAACGAGCTAAGGTCTCTAATATTGTCCAATAAAGATGCAAATTATGAGTTTTAATTCCTTTGAGTGTCTACCTTAAGTATCAAGCATAAAAAAGCAAATAACATTAGGGGTTACAATGATAAGGCCAAAAAAGAAGTCATGTTCACATGTCCATATTGAGAAGAAAGAGGAAGAAGAGTAAAAAGGAAGGCAATACATGCAGAATGATGACAGTAAGATCTGAGTCATACCACTATATTACCCAAGTAGCTACTAATTATTGCTACTCAATGCATAGTTTGATCCATATAACAATATAAAAGAAGTGACACTATTCCAATTAAACCAAGATATGACAACCAAAGTCCCTTAAGGCGGTAAGTAGAACATAAGTACAAGTGTTTAAAGCATCAAAGAACAAGTATAGTGCCAAGTAGATGGATGGAAAACATTGGGCTAACTAATCAATCTCAACCTTTTTAATTACTGATTATCATTTATATGAGGTGTCATAGCAAAATGTGTTCAGAGACTTTAATAGAAGTATGAACTTGGGCAATCAAAAGTACTCCTTCCCTAGAGGTAGAATGAGAGTGTACAAAGGCCAGTCAAATGGGATAGGGTCCCTTAAATAAGTAAGACTAGTGGTTATTAAAAGTAATATTGAGTTATCAGGTTGGTGGTAACCTTACTAGTAGAATGATGGAATGTATGAGTAGTGTCCATCCACGATTCCTAACATATTGTCATAACCATTGCATCAGACTTAAGCTGAATGATAGTGAAGGTGTTAATGAATCTAACTATTATATGTCTATACACCATTCTTGGGAGTTCAATATACCACTGCCTCATTTTACGCATGCCCCATCCTTCTCAAAGAATAAGAATCAAGTTGAAAAGAAGAATGCAAATGTTAGGGCTTAAAATGGTGTAAAGAATTATAAATATGGTAAAAGGATAATGGAAAAAATGGATGAAGATGGCCACCCTTAAGGTAATAAAGTGTGGAAGATTAGACTAAGGGATCACAAGGATTCACTAAGGGCATTATTATAATGACTTCTGCATTCCTGGGGGCAATTAAGGAGCATTAAAGTTAGGTGAATTGACAAAGTCTTTATGGATCATTATATCCATTTTAGTATCCTCAATGTTTAGCTTTTACTATTTCTTGCTCGTTATATCTATTCTTTCATTATTGTGTTATTTTCCAAGCTTGACACATAATAAAGCTAAGATAGGGAAAAAAAGTGATCAAGATCTTATGCCATAAAGCTACACAAGAATAAAGTAGAGAGAAATGGTTCAAGCCATATGAGAGAAAAAAGCAAGGAAGGGAGGACTATAACAATTACAAGGGTAGAGATAAGAAAATATGATAAAGAATGCATGAGGAGAGATAGGTCACATGTGAAGCATTTTGAAGGGGACACACTAGCCAAGGAGATAAAAAGACTCCACATGGATAAATAATTAACTAAAAAAGGAGACTTCGAAAAATGAATAATGAACCACACAGATAAAAAGACCTCTAGCCTTAACCTAGTGCATATTTTGGAACTTTGAAGTCTAACTTGTAGTACCTCCTAACTCAACTACAAACACTTAAGAAGGAAGGGAAAACCAACAGTGAAATTGGTGCATTGCTAGATATGGTCAATTATGAAGGCAAATCAGATTCAAGAAAGATATGACAACTTTGGCAAATATCATCCAATGAGAAATTCAATAGGCCAACATGGGCAATCCCCTCAGGCATGTTCCGATAAATGGGTGTAACCGGCTAGAAATAGTTATGCCTTCTAGCCCTAAGATGGACTTTAATGCTTGGGTCTACTTTAAAGGGCTAATAAAAAGGAAGGACATTGGACAATTCATATCTTGATAAAGGTGTTCAGCTAATAAGATATACTAGTTACATAAAAGGGTCAATAAGATATACTAGTTACATAAAAGGGCCAATAAGTGAGAATGTTTTAGCAATAGGATAGAAGTGTCAAATGTCACATCAAGAGCCACAAAAGACTTATCAATGATAACAATTGTCAAAACTTTGCATGACCTTTGAATGGATAGCTAGGAAGTCCAGAAAGGAACCAACAAAGTATAGTATGAACAAGATTAGAAAGGTGGCAATTTAAGCACTGCAATGGATTGAAATAGAAACTTGTACCATAAAAAATAGTAAGACGAAGCAAAAGGCCATAAGAAGGATGAAGATCCAAACTACTAATTTTATAATTATATGAAATTCAACTAGGAAGGAAGCCAAAATAAGAAGAGATAAAGAGAAAAACTTCATTGAGGATATATGACAACAATAAGCAAGGAAAATGAGAGCTCACACTAAGTTCAGAAGCTAAAAAGACCAATGAGATTACTAAGTAGAAGCCCTAGTGATTCAACAAAACTGCTAAGGAAAGGCAGCTTCAAACATGATATCCTTTACCATATCCTTTTTATCATCTTTTAATCATTTGAGTTGCTAATTTACTTTATTTTTGTCCCTTATTGTTATGGAATTATTTTCCAAGCCTGAGTAAAATAGGAATAAAGTCAAGAATGGAAAAGGTATGCTCCTAATCCTGTAAGGCAAAGAAAAAATGATATATTGAGAAGGAAGTGAGTCAACACCTATTAGAGATGAAATTAAGAAAGGTGGAGTGATAAGAGATGGAATGAAATGATAAGCATGAAGAAGCCATCATAGCTCCATCCAAACCCTCGTGGAAGAGAAGGGTCAACTGACTTGCTAGAAAGAGTAAAACACCAAGTTTGAGCCAAAAGGTTAACCAATCATAGAGCCAACCATACCACCCGAGGCCTTAGAAAAGATAATGGTCGACTTTAACTGTAAGATGGAAAAGAGGATTACTGAGGAGGTGAACAAGTTAATCAATGAAATTCTGAAAAGGTTAGAGACCTTTGCTAATAAAACTGACAAAGGGAAAACACCAATGAAGGTGCCTTAACCTGTAGTGATTGATGATAATCTATTTAGGATGAAAGAGTATCATAAGAGTAAGCTTGCTAAGGAAGTAGGGAGTACTACCTTGACAAGGAGACCTCTAAGGAATCAAGGGTTGAGAAGAAGATGGATAAACTAGTTGTGAAGGAGAAAAAGGATGACAATCCTATTGTGAAACAATTGAAGAAGGTCCTAGCCTAGATCAATGTATAGGAGTTGGTCATTACCTCTCAGAAACATAAGAGGCCAATGGTTGAGGCTCTATCCAGCCTGATAATTTCCAATAAAGTCACTCCAAATGATGTCATCGAATTAGCTACTCATGAAGGCAAAATCACTTTCTTGGAAATGGATTTGCCACTAAAAGGAATGGATCATAATATGACCCTATTCACTTGAGCTAAGGTGAAGGGAAGGTGTATGCCATGTAAGATGGTTGATGATGGTTTGGGATTAACATCTGTCCATTGAAGTTGTTATGATGATAGTAGAAGGTTGGCTTCGAGTGTATTTAAAACCCTGGTCAAAATAGGCATAGTGGAGACAATGGTGGAATTTACAGTTTTGGATATCCCAATCACCTTCTCATTTTTATTAGGAAGACCATGCCATCACCCATTGAGTGGTGTGCCTTCCACTGTTCTCTAAAAGTTAAGATTCATAAAGGAGAGATTGCGACCATCTATACATAGGTTTGGGAAATTGTATTAGATTTAAGTATGACAACCCTATGTAAGAAGTATTGTCAGAATAAAGACATTAGGAGAACAGGTAAGCAACTCAAGGAATAAGCTCATGACAAGGCATAGACCTTAATGAACCACCAAGAAAAGTAAAGCTTGTAAAACACTATTAATCTTGATGATCTTGTATCCTTTAGTATCTTTGAAGCACATAAGTAGGTTATTTATTTGGATTTAAATGTTTATCATCATAACACTATTTTCCAAACCTATATGAAAAGGGGAACTTGAGAAGAAAATAAAGGGTGAAACCAATAGGAAAGCTTGAGTAAAATTCAGAGAATCAAAGAGGAAGAAAGCAAGAAAAGTTAGAAGACAAAAGAAGAGAGAAATAAGAAAAAGAGCAATGCTAAAAGGCAAAATGAAGAGAACAAAAAGAGATGCTAGAGGGTGAATCAAAGAAAACTCAAGAGAGAAGTAAGATGGCAAAAATGAGAATGTTAAGGTAGAAGCCTATGAATAGAGAAATATATTTGACCTTGGTACTTGTTAGAGAGCTACCAAAAACTTAGTAAGTACTAGAGGGCTGCTAAGAAGATCAACTTTAGTATTTGCTAGAAGGTTACTAGAGAAGAATATTTAAGCTTAGTACTTGCTAGAGGGCTACTAAGAAGATGAATTCCATTACTTGCTAGAGGGCTATTAGAGAAGAATATTTAACCTTAGTACTTGCTGAAGAGCTACCAAGAAGCTTAGTACTTGCCAAAGGGATGTTAAGAAGATCAACTCTAGTACTTGCTAAAGGGTTGTTGAAGAAGAATATTTAACCTTGGTACTTGCTAAAGGGCTGCCAAGAGCCTTGGTACTTGCTAGAAGGCTACTAAGAAGCTTAGTACTTACTTAAGGAGCTGCTAAAAAAATTGTATCCTTTTGTATCCTTTATTTAGTGTTTAAGTTTATAACTAATGCTTTATTGTGTCTTGCCCAACAGTCATTTCTTAAATGATGTTTTCCAAGCCCCACAAAGCAAGGTGCAAACTGTTAGCATTGGATTTTGGACTTAGGATGCAAGTTCAATGATGAAAATCATTAAACCTATCCCTCAAGATGCAAGAGGAAAAAAGGCAAAGGAAGAGAAACAAAGCCTTAAGAGAGCTTGGAAAAACCTAAAGCCAAGCCTAAAACCAAACCAAAACCCAAAACTAAACCTAAGACCAATCTTACTCAGAGGGACATACATACCATTAAATAATGTTGTACATCCTACTAAATTGGGATGTATAATCCATCTCAAAACAGGGATGTACAACCCTTTTTAGGGATGGACAACCCTACCTTAAACCCTAATCCTTAGAGCCTTTTGGAACTGGTCCCCTTTTTAAACCTAAGGCTGCACATCCTTCTCAGAGGGATGTACAACCCATTCATGGTTGTACAACCTAGGTGCAAACCTTAATTCTAGTACATTCATCTCTTTCTCTATGATTAGATGTGTCTATAGTGCAACCAAAACTATTTTTGGATTTGTGCACCCATCTCGCACTTATAAATACCCTGTCATTTAAAGAGGGAGGAGAGGCTTAGAAACCTTATGGTTACTCTACCAAAATCACTTCTCAAAGCACACTTGACACATAAAACCTAAACCCTAACCCACTTCCGTCACTTTTAAAATAAAGTTAGGTCTAAACTCTTCACTTATATGCATTCCTTAAGCATTTTAGAGGATATTAAATACCTTGTGAGCCTTTGAGGGCACAGAAACACACAAAGGCATCTAAGGCGCCCCCATTTTCCCATTGCTTCTTCCTTTTCTTTTTTCTTCCTTTGTTTTCAAAAACCCAATAATTGAAGGTTGAATAAACTTTGTACAACCCACCTTTTTAGGCTGTACAACATTGGTTTTTTGACATAAATTTGTGAAACCTTTTTTCTTCTCTTTCGAATTTCTTTTATTAGTGGCATTTACTATGTTTTTTGTCACTCCAATGGAAGAATAGGGTGAGCCTAGATAGCTAAGGACCCTATTCACTTTAAATTAGAGTTTTGATAAGTTCACAATGGTTTTTATGGTTCTATCCATCTTAATGTTCATGCTTTCTAATGTGATGGTTTTCTATTCTATTTGGATAGTTTTAGGGTAGTGACCAAGAGAGGAATTTAAGGTTCCAATGACCTTGAGAGTCTCTTTTTTCATTATGTTTATGCTTGGAACATGTGAATAGTGTTTTAGCTCTTAATCTTCCCCATTCTTGTGTTGTATGTTAACCCCATATGGTTAGTGGTACATATGGATGCCATGCTCTTTTAAAGCTACATAAGGTAAGGATTCATACATCCTATGATCCCTTTCATTATGCATTTTTTCCTTTAGCCATTAAATAACCTTTAAATGCCTTACATTACATGTTTACTCCTTCATATGTTCATGATTCATGCATTTATTTTCTATTGTTTCTTGATTTTGTGATGTTAAGATGTGTTACCATGGACATTAGATATATGTTTATGGACCTTGACCTTGGAGATGTGGTAAGATGATTACTAAGGACTTTATTTGCCTCTCATTTAGTTCATATCATTTTGAGTAGATTTAGGAGTCATTTTCTTCCCATCTCACTTATGTTTTATAGACTAATTTGCGTTCATTTTCGAAGGTTGGGAAAGCTAATTAATGCATGCTTCTTTTCTATTTAAGTTCATTGCATCATAGCCTTATCATTTGGATATGTATCCACCCATTCCCGCTTTGTATATATTATTTATTCTTTCTTACATCTTGCATATCATTCATGCATTGCATACTTTTTTGTCATGGTCGATGGCTTGCTTAGATAGATGAGCCTAGGTGGATAAATAGGAAATTGATTAATAAAGGCAAAGTGTAAAACTGAACCATTAATTGCTCGAAGTTCTAATCTCTATATCCAGTCGACTTGGGGATGCCTATCCTTTTCCCTAAGTCATATTTAACTCTTGACCTTAATCTCTGATGGGGTGAAGATGGATTGGGTCTTTTATTTGACTTAGATAGACTCAAAATTTGTCCTTTCCCAAATTCTTATCCCGATTAAAGTCGAGTGGCAACTATACATTTGACCTAGGGGTGGTACCAATGTATTATCGCGTCTTGGTCCCCCATTGACCTTAGCTTTGGAAAATGGGCTTTTATCTTACATGAGACCTTAAGGATCCCTCATTGATCCAAATTACGAGCCATAATTAGAGGTTATTACCAACATATGACCCTCCATCGTATCGATCCCTCGATTGATAAAAGGTAGGAGTCATAAGCAAGGTTCCACTCTTTCTAGTGCATCCATGAAATTTGAGGCCTCATAGGTTGTCCAAGTCTCTCCTTTCTCTTTAAATAAAAGGGTTTTTTATTGGTGGTGGATTAGATTTTGGTTGTAACTTGTCTTCATCCAATTGCAAGGAGAGAGATGGATCTCTTAGAATTAGGGCTTGCATACAAGTTATATAGCTAAGAATGGCTGTACATCCATCTATTAAGGTTGTACAACCCTAGGGTTTAAAGGGGACCAATTCTAGAAGCTGGGATAATCTTAAGGGGTCTAAGCAAGATCACCATGAAGCATACTGTCAGATTAAAGTTTTGAGCCACTAATAATGTGATAGAGTATGAGGCCTTAATTATTGGGTTATAATTCGTGTAAAAATTTTGAGCCAAAAGCCTCTCCATATATAGTGATTCACTAGTTTAGCAGATCGTTAGCTAGTGTACCATCAAAGATCCCAACATGTTCAAATATGTCAAATATGCCAAACATCTTTTGGTTAGCATAAAGAGGAAAGAAGGAAACTGGTAGATAGAACATATCTCGTAGGATGAAAATGCTGAAGCAAATTCCTTAGCCAAACTAGCTACCTCTTATTAAGCTAGCTTACTTGGGGGAGTTCTGATGGAGGAGCAAAAACAACCTAACATCCTTCGGCTAATGTATATCGTTATCATGGTAGAAGAGGATAACTATATGAGTCATTTTGTCAAATACTTGAAATATAGGCAACGTCCAACTAGACCAAAGGAAGATTGAGCTATCAATAACAAAGTTGCATACTACACAGAAGAATATGGAGTCCTCTACAAAAGATCATATAGTTAGCCTTGGCTCATGTGTGTTTCTTTAGAAGATGGGAACTATGTGCTTAGAGAAATTCATGAAGGCATTTACGGGGCTCATGAAGCTATCAGTACCTTAGCTTGGAAGGCTATCTTATTAGGTTACTTTGGGCACTTTATGTTTATATACGCCAAATAGATAGTTTGGAAATCTAATGCTTGCCAAAGAAACAACATAATTCCTCGCTCACTAGCTATTAATTAGTACCCTACCAACTCAGCATGACCTTTCTCTCAGTAGAGAATAGACATGCTTAAGCCCTTCCCAAAAGGCACCAAGTCATACAAAATTTACAGTGGCAGCCATAGATCACTTCTTCAAATAGCTTGAGGCTAAAGCTCATGCCACCATCACTTCAACAAAAATACTTGATTTCTTTAAGAAGAATGTGATATATCAGTTTGATATTCTAAGGATACTTATTATAAACATTAGAAAGAAATTCAACAATGATTACTTTCGCTCTTATTATGCTGGCTTAACCATTGATCTTAGATTTAACTCTATAGCTCACCCATAATAAATGGGATGACCGAGGTAAGTAACAAATTAATCTTGCAGGGACTTAACAAAAGGTTAGATGACACAGGTGGTGCTTGGACATATCAACTCAACCATATCCTATAGGCTTTTTGGATGACCTCAAGGACATCAATGGGCCAAACACCATTCTCCTTGGTATACGAAATAAAGGTAGTGATCCTTATAGAAATTGGCATTCCCTCATACCAAGTTATTCATCACACACTTAAAACAAGATGAAAATGAGCTTTACCTCAACTTGGAACTCTTAGTTGAGAAATGGGAAAAGGCAATCATTTGGACTATTGCTTACCAACAGAGGGTGGCTTGGTTCCATAATAGAAATGGAAAAAAAATCAAGCCTTTAAAAGAGGAGATCTAGTCTTTAGAAAAGCTAACATAGCTTAAGGAGAAGTAGGAGTTGGTAAGCTTGGTGCTAACTGGGAAGGGCCATACAGAGTAATTAGGGCAGTAGGACCCGTAACATAAAAGTTGTAAACCATGGAAGGCAACCCTACCTTGCACCTAGAACATATAAGCACTTAAGAAATAATTTATTTAGCAGCCTTTACTACCTTTCTTTTGTAAGATGGCTCAAGCCATGCCTCAGTCTCATTAATTTTCCATTGGAATTAATAATAAAAGGGTCTTCACCCTCTTCTTCTAAGGTTGCAAGATTTATGTCTTTTTTACTTGATGTGAAATAGCAAAAAATATGTACCAAGCTAATGAATCTCGTACATCACAAAAAGGTTTATCATTTTACAAAGGCATGTATTGAGCTAATGAATCTTGCACATTACAAAAAGGGTTCTAAACCTACAAGCACCAAAACCATAGGCCTTATATAGAGATAGAATAATGAACACCTTAATATAATATCCTCTTTCTTAAAAATAAATGTGCAAAATTAAGCTCGGTGACTTTCATATTGTACAACATCTTATCAATTAAGACTTGTGGTTATCTAAGAGTTCAATTATTTACATGATTTGTTAAAGTTTTAAGTTTGATAATTGCACCTAATGGATATCTTATTATTACCTAGTATTGCAAAGTATAATCATTTGTCAACATAGAGGAAGAGGAATAAGAAACAATGGAATAAAATAAAGAAAATTCCATTAATGTCAAAAAAACTTTTATAAGGGAATAAAGATGAGCCAAATGTTACAATTTTGCCTATAAACTATTCCCTTATCTCATTCTCCTTTCTCTCTGCTCTCATCTTCTACATCCTTTTCCTCTTCTTTGTTCCCATGCTCGAGCTCTATAAAAGAGGGATGACGTCACTCATAAAATCAAATTTTTACTCCAGATAGACCTTTGCTAACTCACATTGTACATTTGCATTATAAATTAGATAAATTTAGGCCATCTCTTTAGTGGTTAGGCCTTAAGTTTTCTTTTCCTTTTTCTGCCAATTCTAAACCTCTTGCTTTAACTCAGTGCACTTTGTTGACATCTTCTCTAGCTTTGGAACCCAAGCCTGTAGCTCGGTAGCCTTTACCCTTACAACAACTATGGTCTTCTTAATCAAAGAGAGTAGGTTGGCCCCTTACACCACCTGCCTTAGAGTATCCTCATGCTCCTTGGTGAGAGCAATTACGTCTTCCTGAGCCTTTATCACATGGTCCTTTAGCTTAGAGATATTCTTATTTTGCTTTCTAAAAGCCATAAGTCATTAGTTTAGCACCACACCAGCTGCCACTGCCTGTACATAACAACATAAAGTCAGAAATATTAAGGATTGTTATAAGATCACTATAAGAACACTCGAGAGCTCATACCTTGAGGTTATACATATTTACCCAGACTACTAGCTATCTGTCCATTATGCACTTGAACTGATCCTTCTTTTTAAGGAGCATGCAAAGTCGCACCAAGATTTTTAGTGACCATGGCATGGTCAATGTGCTCTCATACTTGTTGTTCAACAAGTTTTAAGGGTTAGGGCAATGGTTTGAGCCCTAAGGGACTGTTAAAGACTTCTTATCTCAGTCAATCTTGATAACCTCTTATCGAACTTTCTTAGTAGGAGGCTCAAAATCTCCCACCGACTCAACTAATAGAGAGGCATTAATGACTAGCTCGAGGATATCTCGAGGAATCAATTATTCCATAACCAACTCTTTAACAACTCACTTTTGAGGGGCTACCTTTTTCACTTGTACTTTTTTTTCTTTGCATGCACTATCTTTTGATGAGCCATCTCCTTCTAAATGGCCGTGAAGTCCATCTCTAGAAAATAAGAGAATATTAATATCATTAGTTAACAAGACAATGATTAATAAAAGAGATTATATCAAATGGCTCAATAATGAGGCCATACTTGTTTATCAGTTTGGTAAGGTCAATGGGGTCTTCCCTCTGGATCTTTTCCATCATTGCCTCCTCTTATTCTAAAACCTTGATCTTTGTAGCCCACTCCTCCCTCGCCATTCACCTCTAAGGGAAAGGGGCATCCTTAGTATAAGTAACTATAAAATACTTGTGCTTCCATCCCTTGATGGATGAAGGGTAATTGTTGAAGCGCCTTATGCCATATGTGATAGTGATCTTCTCCCAAGCTGTCTAATAGTGAATAGATGTGTTTGAACACTTCAACAGTGAAAGATAGACCCTTCTCCTAAGTCAATAGAGACATCCCTACTAGGATTCTAAGTGCATTGGGGCTGAATTGGGAAGGAGCCATGTTGTAGGTGGCAAATACTTATTGAAGAGGAAAGGGCATTGGCAATCAAAGGCCAGCTCTCAGATCTTTCTCATATAACATGAATTAATTTGGAGATAGTGTGAAAAACACTCGCATCTTTACCCATACATACTCACCATGAAGTCATCTAGAATCTTATATTACCAGCGAATCCTGAGCAGATTCCGCAAGGTTATTCTACTAAGGATCTTTATAACATGGGGATTGGATCTTTATACCATCAAAGGCTCTGCTAGATAATTATATCTATTAGCTTGACAGTTTGTACCCTTTTGCCCCTAGCTTGTCCACTTGTACTACCTTCACCTTCATCCCTTAGTTTGCCAAACTCTTTGCCAACAGTCTTAAAGGAGCCTTCATCACCACCCATGTGAGTCCCTATATTATCTATGGTTTATGTGGTGTAACCCTCACCATATTTTTTAGGTAAAGTTAAGTCCTCAATGGTAGCAAATGAGAAGGTAGTGTTACTTTGAGAATCCATTATAAAAGGTTTGAAAGTTTAAAAATAGAAAAATGAAGAAAAAGCAGCTTGCAAAACCTAAAATATAAACTCACCTTCCACAAATTTGAAATGGAAGTTCTTGAAAGAAAAGGTAACATTTTCCTGATCTTGATTTTTAAAGGCAAGTCTCAAATGGGGACTGAAGAGGGTCACCCATGTTATTTATATGCCTTAGGACAGATGCTAAGGGGCTGAGCCAAGTGAACTGTGACCATTATTAAATGGTGTAAATTGAATCCATCAATGTATCTTCCTTGAAGTAGTCCTATTACGTGACATGTGGCACTATAACTGATGGGATGTTTCAAATTTCAATTTTGAAATTTAAAATTCCCTCTTAAAATATTTAACAATTCATATTGGTCCAGCAACACTGTGTATTAGCCCGGTTATATCTGTTTAATCACTTTCCTTCAACTGATTTTGAGATGTAAACAGATTCAAACTGGGGGGACATGTATGGGTAAGGCCTAGCTACACAAAAGGCCCAGTTCTACCTTACCAAGATGGTGAGATTAGCTTGACCCATAATAAGGCTCATAAGCCTACAGGCCCATGTAAGGACACTTAACCTATGGCTCATCCTCATCAAGAAGTTGTGACTCCTTGTCAGGAATTTAGTCCTCATTAGGAAGCTACACTGCTAATAAAAAAAAAAAAATCTAATTCCTACTCCAATAGGGAAACCCACTACTATATAAATGACCTCCCTAGATATTTCTCATACTTTACATTCATTTCCTTTAGATATTTAATGGATAACTAACATAAGCATAAGAATGGACTTCTGATAACTGATAGGACACCACTCTTATTATTGTTATCTTATAGGAACTAAATCGAGAAACTTAAACCAACCACCTTGACCTAGAAGATCTACCTGAATACTCTTATGATAAGGCTCACAACATTAGTGCTAGGTGAGATTCTATTGATACTTCAAAATCTAGAAAAATTCTCTTTATACCTTATTCATAAAATCAATCTTTGACTTAAGCATCAAAATGTTCTTCTCAGGCCATCACCTAAAACATTTTAAATTGTGTTTTCTACTTTTTACATGTCTACATCTTGGATCGCTTGTTGACTGTGATTATTATTTGGTACAACAAGCGTAAAGGTAAGTTATCTCACCAATATCTAGTAATGGACCTATAATTTTAAACCTTATACCTTTAACAACATGATGATTACTATAAGGATCAGATTTTAGACCTCTAGATGTAAAGCTTGATGATGAGAATCACTGAATCTATTCCATAAAATGCAAAGGGAATTGCCAAAAAAAAGAGATGAAAGGCCCTAGAATACCTTAGAGAAGCACAAACCTAAGCCTAAAACCACTTACCACGATTAAATGGCTATACAACCCATCAACCAGGGCTGTACAACCTATAAAATAAGGTTGTATGACAATGCACAAGGTTATAGATCCTACCCTAAAACCTTAATTTACAGAACATTATGGAACTGGTCCGTCCTTTAACGCTGTAGCTATATAGCCCTAGTAAATAGATGTACATCTCTTTCTTGGATGTATAACCCATATGCAAACCCTAATTCTAAGGAGTTTATATCCCTCTTTGTGATTGGTTGCGTCCATGGTGCAACCATAACCATTTTAGGCTTTAGTAAAACTCACTCAACTTTTATAAATACCCCTCCCATTTGAAGAGAGAAGAGGCTTAGACAACCCTAACAAAACTCTATCAAAAGTCATTCTCAAAGCACTCTTGGTACATAAAACCATAGACCTTAACTTACCCCAACACATTCTAAGGTAGCGCAAGGCTCTAATCTTGTATCTCTCATGCATTCCTTAGCATTTTGGATGACATTGAATACATACTGAGTTTTTGAGGGCATAAAAATGTTAAAGAAGGCATCCAAAATCCCCCACCATACCCTTATTCTATACCTTTATTTTTTTTTGTTTTTAAAAACCTAAAATTTGGGGGTTGTGCCTACCATGTTGGGCTGTACAACTTTGGTTTCCTAGGCATAGTCCTGGAAAACCTTTCCTTTTTCATCTGAGTCTCTTTTTATAAAGGCAATCTTTTATGTTCTTTTATCACTTTAATGGTAGAAGAGGGTAAGGCTAGATAGCTAAGGACCTCTATTCATTTCAAAATGGAGTTTTGACTGGTTGTTAAATGGTTTTTTTATAGTTCATTTAATCTTAGTGTTTATGTTCTTTCATGTTGGTTTAATGATGATTTTGATTCTGTTTTAATCACTTTAAAAAAGTGACCAAGTCAAGAACTTATGGTTCCTAGGATCTTGAGAGCTTTTCTTATATTTATATATATACTTAAAGTATGTGAATGGTGTTTTTGCCTTTAATCTTCCTTATTCTTATGTTGTATACTAACCCTATATGATTATTGGTACATATGGATGTCATGCTCTTTGGAGCTACATAAGGAAAGGATTCATCAATTTTAGGACCCTCCTTATGATGTCTTTTGCCTTAAGCCCTTCAACATTATCTAAATGCCTTGCATTGCATGTTTACCTCTTTACATGTTCATGATTCATACATTTCTTTTATGTTTGCTTACTGATTTGTGATGTGAGAGTATATTTATTATGGCTTAGATACTTACTTAGGCACCTTTTGCATGAGATAGAAGGTAATATGTGCTATATTCATTCCTTATGCTTTAAGTTTATTTGGTTTGCCTTATGTTCATTTAATTTACTAACTTGTTCTTTTCTTGGGTGTAGGTGTTCTTACTTTAGTTAGACCATAAAGATGGTTTTGATTATTATCTTACATGATTTATGAATGATCATGCTTGTATGGATGGATGATAATGCCTGCTAAATCCTTATGCCATGTCATATGCCCTATTCCTATTTAATTATGCATGATGTGAATGAATGAATGAATGCATGGATATATATGATAATCCACATACTATGATGCATTACCCCTCTCCCTTTTAGGTTGATGAAATGTTTTGAATGAGTTGATTGCACTATATATATGCTTAAAGCCATTAATCAGACCAATCAATAACTCAGTTAAAATATTAAAAGTGAATAAAGATACTTGAAGGTCGGATCTCGATATCTGGGTGGTTTGGGGTACCTAGCCTCTTCCCTAAGCCATATCCGATTTCCAAACCCAATCTTTTATGGGGTGGAGATGAAATGGGCCTTTGTAAGCATCAAATTCTAGACTTATGGATGTAAAGCTTGATAATGAAAATCATAGAAGTTATCCTCAAAATACAAGGGGAATTGCCAGAGGAAGAGATAAAACTCTTAAGAAACCTTGAAGAAGCACAAGACCAAACCCAAGACCAAGCTCAAAACCACCTGCCAAGGTTAATAGGTTGTACAGTCCATCAAGTAAGGATGTATAACCCATAAACCAAGGTTGTACAACCATAACCAAGGTTATACAACCCACCATAAAACCCTAGTTTATAGAACATTCTAAAACTGGTCCCCTCTTGAACCCTAAGGCTGTTCAACCCTGACAAATAGATGTGCAACCCTTTCCTAGCAGTACAACCCACATGCAAACCCTAATTCTAAGAGATGATTAGTGGTGTTTATGTGCAACTAGAACCATTTTAGGCTTTAATGCACTTATCCAACACTATAAATACCCATCCCCTTTGAAGAGAGTGGGAGACTTGAAAACTCTAAGGTTACTTTACTAAAATTACTTTTCAAACATCCTCAAACACAGAAATCCTAAACACTAACCAATTCCAATCACTCCCAAGTAAAATTAGACCAAAGCTCTTCAACTTTGTGCATTTGATAAACATTTTAGTGGAAAGTATTAAAATTATGAGCCTTTGAGGGCAAAAAAACACATAAAGGTATTTAGGAACCCCCTCACTCTCCCCCATATTCTTCTATTTTTTTCTTCCTTATTTTCAAGTCCTAGAAAATAGGGATTGTACAACCTTGATTGTAGGTTGTATAACCCCTCATCTGGGCTGTACATCCTCAATATTAGGTTTTACAACCCAATTTGACTGGTAGACAGTTTATGAAGTTCTTTTTTCTCTTCTCCATTCAGATTTTCTTTTTCCAAAACTCTTTTTAAGATGTTCCAATGTTCGAATAATAGAATGAGATGAGAAATAACATCCCAAAATTCCCATTCATCTTAAAATGGGACCTTGGTATAGTTTTAAAGTGGTTTTACAACCTCTTTTCATGTAATGGTTAAAGTCCCCTTATTTGTGATTTAGTGTTGGTTTTGATTATGTTTTGATCATTTAGGACTGTGACTAAGTGAGGAACTTAAGGTTTTAATGACTTTAAAAGTCTTTTTTTGTAATTATGTTTGTGTTTAAAATATATGAATAGTGTTTTGGCCCTCAATCTCCCTCATTCTTGTGTTGTATGTTAAACCTATATGGTTAGTGGTATATATGGATGCCATAGTTTATAGGTATTAATGGGTATTAGTGAAGTGAAGTCTTTAAGGGTATTAGTTAAGTCTAACATTTAGAAGTACAAATGGATAAGGAGTAGACTTGAGTAATTAGCTCTATTGGATGAAAAGTGATTAAAGGACTTATATCACATCTAATTGTATCAAGCTAGAATGACCTGTGCATTTAATAATAAGGATAAACCAAATATGATAAGGGTTGGTGATCTGGTACTAAAGGCAGTCCGACCACAAAATCAAATCCTTAAGGGAAGTTTAGGCCAAATTGGGAAGGTCTTTACATAGTCAAACAAATATACTATGGTGCTGCGGTGAAACTAACATATATGGATGGGATTGAGTTTATCGAGCTACTAAACTTAGATCGATTGAAGAGGCATTTTGTGTGAGGTGTGAGAAAAGTAAGATAGCTTGCTATGTTAAAAACCTAAAAGGGCGGGTTCAAAAAAAATTAGGGCATGAAAAAAAGGAGTAAAAAAGGAAAAAGAAGAAAAGCTCACTAAGTCAAAAACCCAAAAGGGCGGCTTAGGCAAAAGTTAGAGCATAAAAATACATAAAATAAATAGAGTGAAAGTCAAGAGAGTGCAACTGACCACTAAGGACCATTAACAAGAATAACTGAACAGTGACAAAGAAAATAGGGATGGATGAGCAAAAGACTAGCGAAGCAAAAGATGTTGGGCAAGACAACAGGGTGGTCTAATGTGCCAATGTTAAAAGTAAAAGTCATGCATTTAATTAATGCCTAAATATGCAAAACGTTAATGATTCGTGCCACGTATAATATCAAATGGAAATACGTTTTCATAATTAGAGTGAAAGAGTCATACATGTTTTTGAACTAGAAGTAAATATAAAATAGTCTTTTTTTGAAAAAGATAATTGTCTACTATTTGCTAATGCAATACCTGTAGATCTAAAAGTCATGTAACCATGCCATATAGTTTGCATCATCAGTAGGATATGGATCCCTACTCGTGTAGAAGTTATAGATGTGACAATTGGTCCATGTAGCCTCAACTCTATCTAGAAAGCATTAGGACAAGGAACCTTCCACAAATGAACAAAGGAATTGCACTTCGAATTGTGGAGTGTTGAATTGGTGACGAACGTGAACCGATTATAAAACATGCCTGAAGCCAAGGCGAGAAGGATGATGCAATCCTCATAAGTCCTCAAAGTAACTAGTGACGAATTCCACCATGGGTAGCTCCAATAAATGTTGGCGTAAGTGATGTGAGACATCCACTCAGGCCATTTGGCTCTAGTAGTAGTTGGCCTTGATAGATGACAATTTGAATGATGTTGTGGGTAGGACGTGACAGATTCCACCATATGCAATTCCAACAAATGTCTATGGCAGTAGTGTGAGACATCCACTCAGCCTATTCGGCTCTGGTAGTAGCTAGCCTCGACAGATGATGGTTTGAATGATGCTGAAAATAATAGAGCCTCGCATCCATGATAGGGGTCGCCAATAGTCTCAATCTCTCTTGTAGCCAGATTAGAAAAAAATAAAAAAAAGAGGAAAATAAAGAAAAATAATAATATGCTCATTAGGTGGGCGGCCTGAGAAAAAGTGAGTAGCTTGCTGGATTGAAAACCCATAAGGGCAGTCCAAAAAAAGTTAGGGCAAATAAAAAATGAAAAAAATAAATAAAAAACACAAGAATAGTTACTGCAAGAGGGACTCATACCTGATGCAATAGTGGGTTCCTTGCAAAAGAATCGCTAATAGCCAAAGTAACTCTATCAAGTCCCATATTGGTCTCACCCAAGATAGTCGGCACTAGGGTCCTCCCTAACTCAGTCCCCTCCAAGAGTGGTAAAACTTATAAATCTATCTCTCCATCCTTTCTCTATAACAAGTACTCGTCCATTAGAATAACTATAACTATAACAATACGAGCTTGGACCACCCGAGCATGGCCTTTAGAAGGGAAAAGACTGATGAAAAGGGCCACGAGGATATTGTCTTTGCCCAATGTGTACTTGGGTACCTCCTCATGCTATATGTCAAATAGCTTTACCATCTTGTGCATATGTGGGTAATCTAGTTGAGGCAGTGCGATCCGATCTGCAGCTGTGATGCGACAGTTAAGAATGGCACCAAACTCCTCTAGTAAGGGACAAATCTTTGCATCCTCGAAATGGAAAGTATAGACATTGGAATCACATAAGTCACAAGTTACCTACAGAAAGTGAGTGTTGAGGCAAACAAAAGAGAGGTAGCAAGTAGCTAAAAGACTTGCCCATCAGACCAGATCTGAGGTGAAAGAGACCATAGAAATGGGAGCTGAAAACAGTGACATGTATAGTAGATGGAAAGTGGCAATTTATAAAAGAAGAAAAGATTGATAGGATTGTACAGACTCTGACTAAGTTTGTATAGCCCCTAGCCAGGGCTGTATAGACCTAAGCCTAGGCTATATAACCCTCAGTCCCTAGGAAAAATTAGGCAGTATCTCCTTTATACTTTGGGTTAGAATTGGCATATTTATTTGCTATAGAAAGCACATATATGAAAGAATGATAATGCGCACCTCAGAAACACACATTTAGGGGCTAAAATTATTCATTTGCATTTGGAAGACTAAATATCGAAGTTTGACAAGAAATGGAGATGATGTCGCCTCAGTTCTTCCTAGAAGGTCCTAAGCAAGCATCTAAAAATAAGGGCTTTCAAATCACCAATAAGCTATACAACTATGTAAAAATCTACCAAATGTACCAACTGTGCAAAAGATGGGACTTTCAAATTGCCTAAAAAACAAAAAATATGCTAATAGCTAATAAAGGAAAAAGGAGGGGTCTTTATACCTGAGCTACATCCGCTCCTAGAAAGGGTCACCTCAGAATCCTCGACCTTGTCGTCTATCGCCATATACCCATGCTCCATGGCTGCTTAAGCTAAAGCTTCATTCTCTACCTCCGCCTCTACCAGAAGCTGATCCTTTTGTTTGATCTAGCAGTTCAGGTGCTAGATCATCTCCTACAAGAATTATGAGGGTTAGGATGAATGAAATGCTATACACACAGAAATACGAGTCATGAACATGCATTACTTTTGTACTAACCTATATTGAGCACATCTATTGTGTCATAGTCCTCTTTAGAGTGGTAATCAGACCAACCATGGCCTCAGGCTAGATGTGAGGAATCTATGAAAGAAGAAAAGGAAATGCATTAGCTATAAAGCCCACATCATAGTTAAGACACTAGGAGATAAAAAAAGAAAATACTTATACGGGTGGTCTTAGTGGGCTCGAATGTACTAGCAGACTGAGTGATCCACAATGATATCATCAACACAATTAATGAAGTCATACGTGACTACACTAAAATGTCTGGCATGGAAGCTAAGTTGCTAATCACTATAGACTCTATGCCTCCCAGAGCTAATCTATGGGTCTATTTGCGGCCACAGATAACAACAATGCCAGAAGCAGAAGCAAAAGTGGTAGACCTTCAAGCAGTCTGTGCAGTAGTGCCTCAACTCTCATGCTATAAAAGGATCCCCTCGTTTAACATGTGTTGAGGGAATGCCTGAATTGCTACCTTTAACAAAGGAAGACTCTTTATGAGTGCTCTAACCATCTAGGACCTGTAGGGATTACTAGAAGAACATAGTTGCTCCCTCTCACATGTAATGCAATGTTAAAACAAGATTATGTCCTCAAGGTCCCTCACTAGAATAGGCTCGTGGGCGAGCACTATGAGATAAATCGCTCATCCAAACCCTTGCACTAGCAAAAAATGTGCTTTCTGAGGTACCACTCCTAAATGAGGGGCCCCACTATCAGATGATGGCTATAAGAGGTGGCCTCTATCGCTACCTCCTTCAGAGGCCATATCTCCATGGGACCCTTCTAGTCGAGATGTAGCTACAATAAAGATGGAAAACCACTGAGTACAAAACCAAATAACAAATGACTAATAACCATAACTCACATAGAATTTGTTTGTGCAGGGAGAATTACCTGGTCAAGAGTGATTGTGTTCAGGCAAGCGCGCCTGCAAACTATGAAAGACTCTATGTAAGATACGATGTTCTACCGCAAGAATGAGGATAGCCACCATCTACCTCATCCTTAGGGTCCAACCCATTTAATAGGCCTATCTTAATGCCCCATGCATGTCAATAGAAGATTGCATAAGTTTTAAAGCAATCAAACAAAACTCAAACACAAAAAATAGGAGGATACTTATAATGAAGGCCCTTCATGCCCCACACATATATTTCGTGCCCTGAGAGCACCGATTGAGGTGCTGATAAAGGTATGCCAATACCTCGGATCCCTAATGGAAATGATTAGCAGTCCTAGGTCTTCCAGCATCGGCACCAAATAAAGCTCAACCATGTCAAAAGCATTTGAGAACAAAAACCCAAATAGGACATACAATATAAAACAATGCATGTGCTAGTTAACCACCTCATTGGAGCTGTTGTCAGTAACCTGGGGTGCGTCGATCTATATACTAGAGCTCACAATGGTCTTACTTCTCTTAAACAGGGGAATATAACCCAAGACCCTCAACAGATAGTCCCTCTAAAGCACTAGCTCATGTACCCCAGAATCCTTGGGTAGGGGAATATTCGTGAATCATAATCTGGTCAAGAATATGAAGTCACCAGGCATAGTTGTCATCTCACTAACCATGGGAAGATGGAAGGTATGGTTCATGTCCATCCATTGCTCCAACAGTGCATGCGTCAACGCCGAATTGACCTATGGCATCTCCTTCGATAACATCTATAATAAGGTCTAGACCCTTATACCTTCTAGACGAGCTACAAGTTAGGGGTGCAATGTTCAACCCCACTCTCTAACAAGGCCCATGATCTTACATCCCTTCTAGAAGTCGACAATCCCGTATAAGTAAAAGGGAAAGAAATGAAAATAAGGATGAACAATGGAAAAAACCTATATGTATGTAGTTTTTGTGAAGTCATCAAGGTCAAAAAAAATGAAAGAATCAAAGAGATTATGAATTCAAAGGCAAAGAAACAACAAATCCTAGTCAATGGGGATTAAGTACAAGCTTTAAAGAAATTATGAAGATAGTTTCTAAAAAAAAAAAAATTCAATCGGTGCTCGCGAACAAGGCATCAAAAAATCAGCAAGTCGGTAGAATGAATGAATAAATTATTTATAATCCCAAATATGTATTCTGATTTTTCATAGGTTTTTCTATTGATTAATTTTAATTATTCCTTGTGTAGATCATAGAATAAAGTTTGAAGTGAATGCAAATCATAGTAATAGACCAAACTTGTAACATCCTCAACCCAAATTATATGCATTTTAATTATGTTATATTTCAATATATGCATTGGATAAATGATTGTTTAGACATATGAATTGGATACGCATGACAATGACACTTGCACCATTGCATTTGGGACACTTGAACCTATATATAATATTTGTATAGTTGCATGAAAAATTATCTTATGTTGTGTGCATGTTATAGCATCATAAATAATGGTGTTATAGAGTTTATTTAAAAGTATAAGCAACATCTAGGAATTATGAGATGGATGGAGGTGCTTAAGGAGTGAAGAAGAGGGACTAAAAGAGGAAAAGTGAACTTCCAACCAATAGAAATGCAACACCATGATTTTGTCTTGTTATAATAGGTTTACAAGTGAAATTTTTTACCCTTTAGGATCGAAATACAGAGCTTAGATGTGAGGTACAACAGAAGAAAGAGAGAGCTAAGGAAAAAAGAAAGGAAGGAAGAAAGGAAGAAGAAGAAGAAGAAGAAGGAGAGGGAGAAGAGTGAGTTGCTTAAGAAGGAATCCTAAGGTTTTCTAGTTCTGGGAAAATAGGTAAGCTAATTTATCTTGTTCTTACATGAAGTTAACCCCTATGACATGTTAATCATGCATGGTTAGTGAGAATTATGAAGTATTTGAGGTAAAACTCTTGGATGGAAGTTGAAATTCAAGAGAACAAGAGCTGATTGTGTTGGTTTTGTTATTAGAGCAGAATTTTCTACCCATGATTTCATAACACTAGAATAGGAATTAGGGAAGTGAAAAATATGAAATTTGTAGCTTTATGCCCCATATAAATGCATATAAAATAGTTTTTCTTGATTTGGTGTGTGTGAGGAGTAATGGCTCCTTCATTAGGGCTGGTTCACAACCAACCGAAATAACCTAAGTCTTTCTGTTTTCTTGTATTTTGATGGCCTTAGGTTCTAATTTTGGGAAAGTGTAAAACATGCAATTTATAGTGTTATATCCCCTCTAAATACCTATAAAAAAGGTTTGATTGATGTATTATGTGGAAAGAGATATGGCTCATTGACTGACTGACCCTGTACCCGGATGAAACCTCGTCAATCTTTTTAATTTTTTTTTCTAAGAATTAGATGGCCATAAATTTGGAATTTGGCAATGTGTAAAACTTGAAAGTTGTATATTTATGTATTATACACATGCTTATAAAATATGTTTGCCAAATTTAACATGGTTGTTGATATATTTCCCTTTCATTATGACTGATTGTCAACATGTTAAGAACCTGCTCACCTTGAGATTGATCATTTGTTTTGGTGACCTTATAGACTGAATTAGATAATGAGTAGAACATGAAAAATGTTCCTTTATGTGCTCTCTAACTTTTGGTAAATCATTTTTGGGATTGGATCTGTAGGATTTGAGATATATCTAATAATGTAAGACCCACTCAAGCTAAGATGACATTGAAATAGGGCAAATTCATAAAACTGACCATAAATTATGTAGTGTATATTTTGGACTGAATTTTTGATATGGTGCACCCATATATGTCTAGTTTAATTGAAAAAAAGAATCAGTCATTTGGATTTGCGAGTTAAAAGTAATTATAGAAACAACCTATCAAGTTTATGATATTTTACTAGAGCATATTTGTATAAGAAGATGAAAATATGATTTTATCATCATGGATTGATTTGGTGTATTGAAATAGGTCCTCGAGGCATTGAAGATAAAAATGGGAATAAGTTAGACCATCCATGGCTTAATAAGCTTAAAGGAGGAGGTAAGTATATAGCTAATGGTACTATATGTGTGATTAGTTAAATGCCATGAACATATATTCAATGGAATGAAATGTTGTTTAATGTGATGATATTGAGGAATATATTGATGAAAAGATTGTTATACTCTTGATTTATTTATTTTCAGGAGACATTGATAAATTATGACTTGAGAATGAGAGTATATGGTGATATAATTGCCAAAGTTATGGGTGTTATTATTAGGCATTATATTACTGAAATTTTGTTAGATTTATAGTTGATTTATTGAAAGACTAATACTTGATGTTGTTGGCAAGTAACATTATTCGATAGCCTATGTGGCAATGATATCTATAGCTTGTGTGGCAATAGTCTATAATAGCCTGTGTGATAATGATATCTATAGCCTGTGTGACAATAATTTATAATAGCTTGTATGGCAATAACATTCGATAGCCTGTGTGGCAACCATATATGAAAGCCTTTGTGGCAGTGACATCTATAACCTATGTGGCAGCAATATGACAACTTGTGTGACAATAACATTTGATAGGCTGTGCGACATGTAAGAGTAAAAACTCTTTACTTCGTGCATGGATATGATGATGAGTTATTTATATTTAAATGTTGTTATGTTATTTGAGATTGAAGTATCGTTATGCATTTACTTATTGAGTATGTAAGCTCACTTTTTTGCATTAAATTTTCTTTCAGGAAGAGCAGAGTAAGATTGCATCCAGTTTACATTTCGAAGTTGCTGTCTAGTAGTCTAATAAAGGTTGGGTCAGTATGCAGTCAATTAGTATTTAAGTTTGTTTAGCCATGTATACTTTGTTGCAAATAGTTACTATATTGTGAAATAAGATACATAGTGTAAAAAAAAAAAATATAATTGAAACAAGGTCTTTTAATGACAATGGATAGAATAACAGGATTTTAATGATGTTGTGTCACTTTAGTATTTCATGTTTTATGAATAAGTTAATGCACCTACTTTAGGAATGATTAGTAACTGGACGTCACAAAACTGATAAGTGAAAAATAAAATTCACCAAAAATAAAGGGTGAGTGTCCTAGAAATTATTCCTAAATATTTTATTAACTAACCTAATGTTCATAGGCAAAAATAAGATTCTGAGGTAAGATCTAAATCTATAGTGGTAAGATGGGTAGAAAATAAAATAAATTAAGAAAAAAAGGAAAAAGGAAAAGAATGTTTACCGCTCTCGAGGTGGCTCTTACAAGGTGATGGCACAGGTTGTAGACCATCAGTGCGTCGTTAGCTGAAAGCAAGCCAGGTGGAATCATTTTTGCTATTGTGCCCTTTAGTTGGCTCACCCGTGTGAATCACCACTAGGATCACAGCTACTCCAAGGCATCCAAGGATGTGATGTCCTTATCAGGAAAGTCCCCCTAGACGATAAACATCTCATTGTCATGCTACTCAACCATGGTAATCACCTAAAAATCTAAGGGAACCTAAGAACTAAGTTCAAAGTTTGAGAGAGAAAGGGAAAAGAGAGAAGAGGAATAAAGCAAATAAATGTCACTTTAGGTAGGGCTTATATAGTGGAACCCTGGTTGGTTTGTATTGACCTATGGTCTGTATGGCCCTGAGCTAGGCTATACAGCCCCTTTGAGCCAGCCTAGCCCGCGATGTGCCTTGTAGGCCTAATTTCTTCTTCAATCCATAAGCCTTAATACCCTTTTAGCCCATTAGACCCCAATCTCACCCTTTTAAGCCCAATTGCACCAAGTTTACTAAAATATCTCCAGCTTCCTAAAGAGCTCAATTGCACCAAATTTACTAAAATACCTTTAGCTTCCTAAAGAGCCCTATTGAACCTCAATTTACTAAAATACCTCTAGCTCCCCAAAAAGCTGTAAAACATTAAATTTACTAAGATACCCTTAGCTTACCAAAAAGCCCTATAGGACCAAATTCAACAAAATACCCCTAACTTCTCAAAGAGTCCTAAAGAGAATAAGAAACACTCTAAACTTCCTATAAAACACTCTAAACTTTTAGAACACCTATAAAACACCTATATACCTTTCAGAACACCTATATACCTTTCATAACACCTATTACTTTTAGAACACCTATAAAACACTCTAAACTTCCTAATTCAAGTCAAGCCACCTAAATACCTTTCAATAAGAAACTTACCCCTTTTGAGGCCTCAACAAAATTTTGAAAAGGAACTACTTTTTGCTAGAAATGGAAAAAACTAAGGAAACATTTCCAATGGCATCTCAACCTAGACCCATTATCCTGAAATAAGGATGGACCATAGGATGACCTAGAGGGCTGCAAGAATATAGATTCAAATTACAAATGCTAAAAGGGCCCAAATGGCATAAGAACCACCTAAGGGGCATCCTTGAGCTAAAATCATCAGTCAGAAGGACTGAAACACCCATAAAGTAATGCCAAAAGGTAAAATAAAGAGATACTAAAAGAAATGTTAAGGGGCAAAATGAAGCCAACTAAAAGAGATGCTAAAGGGCTATTAAGAAGTTTAACTTTAGTACTTGCTAAAGGGCTGCTAGAATAAGATGTTTAACCTTGGTACTTTCTAGAGGGTTGCCAAAAAGCTTAGTACCTACTAGAGAGCTGCTAAAAAGGTTAATTCTAATACTTGCTAGAGGGCTGGTGGAAGAAGACATCTAACCTTGGTACTTGGTAGAGGGCGCCAAGAAGCTTAGTAGCTATTAGAGGATTGCTAACAAGATCAACTCCAGTACTTGTTTGAGGGCTACTGAAAGGTGGAATTCAACCTTGGTATTTGCTAGATGGTTGCCAAGAAGCTTAGTATTTGTTAGAGGATTGCAAAGGAGAACCATTTTAGTACCTACTTGAAAGCTACTAAAGAGCTTTCAAAACATCTAGTACCTACTAGAAAAGCTACCAAAACCGCTTCAACACCTACTTGAGAGCTACTAAGAGCTGCCATAACCACTTTAGTACCTATTCGAAGAGCTGATAAAGACATATATCCTTAGGTACCCTTGCTAATGTTTACATTATCTACTTTGCTTTGTTGAGACTTGTTGTGCCTAGGCACCAAGAAGGGGGGGTTGAATTGGTAAATAAAAATTTCAAGAACAAAGATAGAGGGAGAAGAAAGAGTAGAAGAGAGACAATCAATTTATAGTGGTTCGGGTATAATTGACCCTACGTCCACTCTCTAATTAATCAATTGGGTATTTCACTATCTCAATGGTGTTTTCAAGCTCACACCCAACTTATACAACTTGTGTTTTGATGGCTAACACACAACCTTACAACAATGTGTTTTCTAGGCTAACATAAAACCTCACTTAAGTGTTTCACTAGGCTCACACTTAAACCTTTCTTGAAGTGTTTTTATAGGCTAACACAAAACCTCACTCAAGTGTTTCACTAAGCTCACACTTAAACCTTTCTTGAAGTGTTTTTACAGGCTTACACAAAACCTCACAACTTGGTGTTTAATGCTCACACCTAGCAATTACAATTGCATAGAGAAAATGAAGAAAATGAGTAGCAAAGATTGAGAGCTTTAATCACTTGTAATAAATTCCTTTAGCAACCTTATTCATGGCTGTTTAGTGGTGTATTTATAGCCAAACTTCACCAAAGAGACGTTGCAGATCATAACTCATCAAATCTTTTAGACATGCTTGATAGATTTTGCATTAAATGCTTGTCAAGATGAAATTGCAGTCGCTACTGCATTTCGCGGTTGCGAAATCCAAATTCTTCAAGGGAAATCCTATTTGTGTCTAACGGCTAGCCCATGTGGCAACTTCTTATTAGTTCACCAGGAAAATATAGCCGTTATCTTTTACCTACTTTTAGAAGTTGCGGTCGCGAGTTTTCTTGTATAGCCTGCGACAGAGGACGCGAATCCATATGCCAAAGTGGTTATCTTTCTTCCATAGGATTCGCGGTCACTACCAACAAGGTGCCTCCATGAAATTTGACTTTCAACAGTCTTCTAGGACACTTGTCAAGCTGTGATTATGGACTTGCTTCCCTCTTGAGTTACTTTGAAATTCACGGTCGCAACTAAGGCGTGACTCTCACTGCGAATTCTTCTGTCACATTTTGGCTTCTTCTTTTCCAAAGGTCGCGACTGAGAATGCCTCCGCGATTTCGCCTGCTTGAATTTCAGCATGCCTTAACATGACTCGCGGTCGCGAATCCTAGATTGCGGTTGCGATTTGCATGTTACTTTGGAGTTTATCAAGTCCTTTCATTTCTTCTTGAGAGATTTATTTATTTATGCAAAATCAACACTTGTTTAAAATATTAGTGATGATCAATATTCTTTGTCAAGATCAAAAGAGGTTCTAGACTTAGGATTAACCATCCTAGTCCAACAAGGATAAATCAGTATGGTTCTCGGTACGAATATAAGTGTTGTCTTAGAATCATCCCACTTTTTTGCTTTGGGGCAATACGAGACAAGAAATTTTCAATTCTTTTGGGTATTTTCCACAATCAATTTTTTTTTTGTTCAATTTTCAGTTCAATTTGATATTTCCATGTCTTGTGCACACTCTAACTTCAAATATGTTGTAAGACGAAAAGCAAGAGTAGATAATTAAAACTTTCTATAATATTCTATAATGAATTGTTTTACTTTTCAGTATTCTGATTATTATGTTAATTGTTAAATTAGAATTAAGAATATTGAAGAACAGTTGTGGATTTTATATATATTTATCTCTATGAATATTATGATCAATTTGCATAACATTATGATCATTTGTAGGATCTTATCTTAAATTCTAGACTTAAAAACTTAAGGCTCTATTTTATAGTATTTTTTTGTATTGTACACTATATTATTTATAAGTAGTGTTTTGAAAATCGGACGAGCCAATCGATTTGGTAAAATCGAGAATCATACTAATGACCAGTTTGATTAGGTCTGATTTGATTTTTAAGGTAATTATTATATTTTAAAGTATTTAAATATATTTACATATATTTTAAATATTTTTTTATTTTTTGAATTATTTTAACAATATTTTCTAGTTTTATTTATGATTAGACTGGTTAACCGAACTGTTTAACTTACGAATCAATCAATTGACCAGTTCATTAACCTGTTTAATTTTTAAAATGTTGTTTATAAATTGGTTTAAATTATGCTACATGATTTGAGAATAATTCTATATACACACTTAATTCAATTGCTTGTTTTTATTATTTATAGTCATTTTTTAAAAAATAAATTATATTTAATTTATTAATCATTTAAATGAAAATAAAAATTTTAATCAAGGTTCTATTTATGTAAAATCTATGCAATAAACAAAATATGTTTTAAAATTTATTATTTTTTATAATAAATTATTAGAAAAATCACATAAATAACAAAAAATCCAATGAATATTTTTAAAAAGTGAATAACAGATGACCGATTCGACCTTAGTCGAAATATTATTTTTCAAAGTAAACCCAATACCTGACCTAAAATCCTCTCCATATGCAAATCCTATGGGTGACTCAAATATGCTCGAAACTGGATCGACTTAAATCAACTTGAAACAAGCTCAACCTGAAATGACCCGATCAGAAATGACCTAATTGAAACCGTTTGCCACCTCTACTTTGGACATAAAAGGAGAATTGTTATCCACAGGACAATCTAAAAATTTGACCCAAATTTGTTTTGAAAAAAGTGATTCAAACATGACTCGAACTCAAAAACAAGAATTCTTAGATTAGTTCATGGTCAAAACTGACTTGAATTAGTCAATCCATGACCTTAACCCAATTGATCCGATTACAATATAATAAAAAGATGAATTTTATCACTGAATATATATAAGGTAAAATAATTAAAGAAAAAATAATTGTAAAAATAATTAAATTATTTAATTTAATTCATATTCAACTTTATTTTTATTTTTATTTATATTTAAAATATAATGATAATTTTATATTTTAATAACTTTGCAAATTTTACTTTATTTTTCATGTACCTGAATTATATTTTTTTTATTTGTTATGATAAACTATTTAGTAAGAATAAAAGTTAATTATTATGATATAATAATTGTATCATAATTTTTTAATAATTATAAAATATTATTGTGGCAATATTACTTTTTTATACGTACTTTGGTGGGCCTTAGAAATTTAGTGTCTAGATATTACGACAAAAGATTATGACAAATGATTTATCATATATGCTCATTTATTATAATAAAAATTTTAGAGTTAATAATTTTAGACTCAATGACTCAAAAAACTCAAAATTTTTCGAGAATTTTCAATTGTATTCAAAATTTTCAATTGAGCTAATTATATAAAGTATCATCTTAATTAAGCTTATGTAATTGGCTTTTAAAATATTTTTTAAAAGTTTTTATTTTAAATGGTTTAAATAATTTATTATTTAAAATATAAAATCAATTTTTAAGGAGAAATTGAGAGACATTTTTTTTAAAATGAAAGCTTAAATTTTATGAATTATAAATTTAAATTTTAAAAATTTATATATTTAAATATAAAATTAAAATTTTTCATATAAAAGTATATAAGAAATTTAATTAAGCAAAACAAGGAGAATAAATTAAATACAAATAAAAACACCATCTTTATTAACTCATGTAATTAATTTTTAAAATATTTTTTCAATTTTTTATAATAATTTATTATTTAAAAAGTAAAAATTAATTTCTTTTAAGAAGAGATTGAGAGAAATTTTTTAAATGAGAGATTAAAAGATTTTATGAATTCTATATTTTAATTTTAATTTTTTAAAAAATTTAATGATAAAATTAAAAATTTATCCTATAAAAATGTATAATAAATTTAATTAAGTAAAAATGAGACTAAATTGAAATGAAAAAAATTAAAGTATTATGTTAATTTAAGCTCATATAATTGATTTTTTAAAATATTTATTAGACGTTTTTATTTTAAATGATTTAAATAATTTATTTTTTAAAATATATAAATTAATTTTTTAAGGAGATTGGGAGAAACTTTTTTTTTAAAAAAAATGAAAGATTAAAAGGTTTTATGAATTATAAAAGAAACTACTTGTAACGGCTTGATAGTGCTCGAAAACTACTATTGTAAAAGTTGTTAATAGCACCTTAAATTATCTAAATAGTGAAGATTTTAGTGGGAATACTAGAGGAGATAACGTAGACAAGTTGTATCGAACCTTTATAAATCTTGTATCTTGATTCTTCATACATTTCTACACTCAGTTTTTATTTGTAATTACTTGTTATTGCTCTATTCAACCCTCTCTTCTATGGCACTAATGGATAACAATTGGTATTAGAACTAGTCTTTTCATCAAAGCTTAAGTGCTCAGAGCAAAGATCATGACAAGTCATGTAGAATCACAATCCATCCATAAGCCTCCATTCTTCAGGGGAAATGACTATGGGTACTAGAAGAATCATGTGGAGATCTTTCTTGACAGTAAAATCATTGACTTATGGGACATTATTGAAGAAGGAAGAGAGATACCAACAAAGCTAATGGGAGAAGTTCTAGTACCAAAGCCTAAAAGTGAATGGAATGCTGAAGAAAAAAAGGTAAACTTAAACAACGGAAGAGTTATGCATATACTTTTTTATGCAATCCACAAATCTCAATATGCTAAATTGCAAATGTTTACATTAGCCAAAGAAATATGAGACACATTGCAAACTTAGCATGAAGGAACTAGTGAAGTAAAGAAGAAAAATATTCAAACGCACATATATATGTATGAAACATATGTATACTAACCTGGTGAAACTATTACTGAAATGTACAATAGATTTATAGACATTGTAGGTACTCTCAAAACTCTGGGGAAATCTTATTGAAAAAGGACATGGTAGGAAAAATTATAGGAACACTTCCCAAAGATAAGTGGAAAGCTAAGAAGACAGAGAGGAAGCCAACAAGTTGAAAGCCCTATCATTTGATGAACTTATGGGAAAGCTATTGTGTCATGAAATCACTCTTGAAAAGCTAGCTGAAAACACATGAATGAGAAAGAAAAACTTGGCACTAAAAGCAAAGAGGTACATTCTGAATCTCTATCTACTTTTTATTTACAAACATCTTCTTTTTTTTAGTGATGATGAAGATAGTAGTGAAGATGAGCATCTCACCCTTATCACCAATCAAGTAAGGAGATTCCTTTTAAGCCAAAAGAGTAAAAGGGCAAGGAGATACAGTAAGAGTCATCTCATATGCTATGGATGCAAGAAGAAAGGGAATATAAAAATAAGATTGTCCCGAGATCAAGAAGAGCAAGTTTCCAACCAAAAAACACACCTCTAAGAAAGGAAAGGAAGTATACAAAGCTACTTGGGATGATACTAATGACTTCAAGCCTGATGAAAAGGAAACAAGAAAGGAGTTAGCTAACCTTTATCTTATGGCAACTAAACAGCAATCAGATGAACCCTCAAGTGAACACTCATCCAGTAGTGAAAGTGGCAGTGATGGTGACAAAGAGGTAAATCCTTTTGATTCTTACTTTTGAGATGAATTGTATTCTATAATCACTACATTCATTATAAAAATTAACACTCTCAAGTCCAACACCTCATCTCTTAAAAAAGAGAATAAATCTTTAAAAGATTATCCTAAGGATCAAGGAACTCCAACTAAGGAGGTTGAGTCTCTAGCAGCTGAGAACCTCAAGTATAAGGAAAGCCTCAGCAAGTTCACTAAAGCAAAGGATAAGCTAGACTCCATCCTTGATGCCTAAAGAAGTCCATCCATCAAATATAGATTAGGTTATAATGCCACCACTTTTATGGTTCTCTCATTCTTCTCAAACGGTCTTTATTAAGAACAAAGAGAATAATGCTTATAACCATGTTATGAAGCAAAAAATTTCCAAAAAAGGAAATGCCACTAATAATGGCTCAAGGGGGAGGTCTTAACACAACCACACACTATTGAGATCAACTCCACATAGAGCAAACTATGCCTACATGTATCACTCTTACAAGCTTAAGAGGCAAGGTGTGTAGACATAGAAATTAGCATAACTATGGGTATAGACATACACAACACAAGAGAGTTTCTCACATGAGAAAGACTCCTAGACACATTGCTCAAAGGAGTTACAAGTCCTATAAACATGTTCCACCTAAAAGTAAGACACTAGTTCACTTTAATGGTGATTTATTCTATTGTGATATATATGGCCACATTGTTCATCATTGCCAATCTGGAAGGCATGATGACCAGTTGGCAACAGCTAACCCTTAGGAACCAATAAGGTTTAGGCACCTAAAACATAATCTTCCTTATTTGGAGGTGTGCTTGAAATCCCAAGTTACGTTGCAACAGTGGTATCTGGATAGTAGATTTACAAAGTACATGACAGAAGAAAAGAAGTTCTTCACACAATTGGAGAAGATTGAAGGACTTAAAAACATGTCTTTTGGAAATAATGACAAAGCCCAAATCATTAGCATAGGTAAAGTCAATAAGGATGATGACTCACCAATCCTTGATAATGTATTGATTGTTGATCGACTCAAGCACAATTTGCTAAGCGTAAGTTAGTTGTGTGACAAAGGCCTTAGGGTTATGTTTAAACCACAAACATGTTATATATCATGGATGAGTAATAATAAAATTTTGTTCATTGATAAAAGAGTTCATAATATTTATGTTATTGATTTAAACTCTCTTACTCACCACAATGCAAAGTGTTTAGTCTCTATAATGGATGAAGATAAAATATGGCATAAAAGGCTAAGACATGCTAGCATGGGACTCTTAAATAAGCTAAAGAGAAAAAACTTAGTTGAAGGTTTACGTGAAATCAAGTTTATAAAGGAGGAAGTTTGTAAAGCATGTCAAAGAGGTAAAAAAAAATCAAATCTTCATTCAAAGCCAAGAACAAGGTAAGTTCATCTAGACAATTGTAATTGCTTCACATGGATATATTTGGACCTATTAGAGTATCTAGATTAGGAGGCATGCATTATGCATTTGTCATAATAGATGATTACTATAGATATACTTGGGTATTGTCCTTCCTCACAAGGATTCTTGTTTTGATGCTTTTAAGACCTTTTCCAAGATAATTCAAAACCAAAAAGATTTGAAAATCTCTTTTATTAGAAGTGATCATGGAGGAAAGTTTGAGAATGCTAAGTTTCATAACTTTTATGATGAGGATAGCATCTCACACAACTTTCCAACTCTTATAACACCACAACAAAATGTATGGTAGAAAGGAAAAATAGAACTTTTCAACAAATGGCTAGAACCATGTTGAACGAGTATAATCTTCATAAATACTTTTGGGCTAAAGCTGTAAACAACTCTTCTATGTTTTAAATAAAGCCTTGGTGAGACCCTTACTGAAGAAAACTCCTTATGAGTTACGAGATAATAGAAAGCTTAAAATTTTAGAATTTTTTGTTGCAAGTATTTTATTAAAACACTAAAGACAACCTTAGTAATTTTGACTCTAAATTTGAAGAAGGAATTTTCCTTCGATACTCTATTATTAGTAAAGTGTATACAATCTTCAACAAGAGAACACTTATGGTAGAAGAGTTTATGCATGTTATATTTGATGAATTTGACCCACTTCTTCAAGAAAAAAAAAAGATATTGATGATCTTGTAGGTCTTATGAGTGAGTTAAACATTGAAGAAGAAGGAAAGAATGTGGTTAAGCCACAAGACATAAGGAGTGAAGGAAATGAAGATGCATCTCTTCCTATTCCTAGTGAAGAGCAAATTCAGCTAGAAAGGGACATGATTTTCAAAAAAGATCATCCAAAAGATCTTATCATTAGTAATCCATTAAGTTAGGTAACAACTAGATCATCTTTTAGGAATGCATGTACTAACCTTGATTTTGTATCCCTTATATAGCCTAAGACCATAGATGAGGCCATTAGAGAGGAACATTAGATTCTTGCTATGTAAGAAGAACTCAACCAATTCGAAAGGAACAAAGTGTAGACTTTAGTTCCTATACCTCATGACCATTATGTTATTAGAACTAAATAGTTTTATAGAAATAAACTTTATGAACATGGAATCATTATTAGGAATAAGGCTCGATTAATAACCAAAGGCTATAACCGAGAAAAAGGGATTGCCTTTGATAAGAAATTTGCACCTGTGGCTAAACTTGAACCATTAGAATTTTACTTGCATTTGCATCTCATATGAACTTCAAGTTATATCAAATGGATATCAAAAGTGTATTTTTGAATAATTACATAGATGAGGAAGTGTTTATTGAACAACCCTCTAGATTGGAAAGCTATTGTTTTCCTAACTATGTGTTCAAACTAACCAAAGCCTTGTATGGCTTAAAGCAAGCTCCAAGAGCTTGGTGTGAGAGACTGAGCAACGTTCTAATAAAGAAAGGTTTCTCCAAAGGTTTGGTTGACATAACTCTATTTTCTAAGAAAAAAAAGACATATTGTTAGTGCAAATATATGTAGATGATATCATATTTGGTGTTACTAATATTTGCTTATGTGAAGATTTCTCTAAAGTAATAAAGAGTAAGTTTGAAATCAGCATGATGGGACAACTCAAATTCTTCCTTAGATTGTAAATCAAATAAGGAAAAAGAAAAAAAAATCTTCATCAACCAAGCCAAATGTACAAAGGAATTAATCAAAAGATTTGACATGGAAAACAACAAACCGTGTGAAACTCCTATGAGCACTAACATCAAGCTAAGCATTTATGAACATGGTAAGAATGTAGACTAAAAGTTGTATAGAGGTATGATTAGTAGTTTACTTTATCTCATAGCCTTTAGACATACCATGATGTTTAGTGTTTGCTTATAAGATAGATATCAATCTAATCCTATAAAGTCTCATTTGCACGATGTAAAACACATACTAAATTATCTTGCTGATACTCCTAACTTAGGCCTTTGGTATCCTAAGAGTTTTTCATTTAAATTGAATGCATTTTTTTATGTTGATTTTGTTGGGTGTACCTTAGATAAAAAAGAGCACTTTAGGCACATATTAATTACTTTGTCAATGTTTAGTGTCTTGGAGTAGCAAAAAGTAAAATTCAATTGCTTTAGCAACTGCCAAAAACTGAATATGTGGCAGCTGGCCTTTGTTATGCACAAATCCTATAGAAGAAATAATAACTTCTTAATTACAAACTGGTTGTAAATCAAGTTACCATTAAGTGTGATAACACTAGTGTCATAAATTTATTCAAGAATCCCATTCAACATTATAAAAGTAAAATTCAATTGCTTGATCATGTTGCTTAAATTAATCACCATTAAAGTCTTTAGATTTATAGCTAAAGATTTTAATTGTTTATGATGTTAATTAAACTATCCATATGTTAGTTGAATTCATGATGATTTCATTGAATTTGATTAATAACATTCATTAGCTAAGTTTCAAAATGGTTGTAACTTTGAAAATTTTTGTCTTAAACTTAGTTTTGTTTTGAAAAGCATGGTCTTTGTGAACCAGCCACCATTGTTTGCTGAAGAACACTTGCATGAGCAAGCTAGTGGTCATGTCCAACGGTCGTTGCCTAACTCACAATAACCATTGAAGACTCTCAACGGTTATATGTTTTAAATAGGGGAGCTCATTGTTCTTATATTTAAACCCCCTTTTAAACCCAAAATCATTTTACTTTCTACTTTGATTTGCTTTCTACTCATATCAATTTCTGCTATAAATTTCTACATATTCCCTTACATCAAACACTCTTTCACATAATCAAATGGCAGCTAAACTAGATTTCACCAAAAGATATAACCAACCTGTTAGGAAGAATTCCCAACCTTCCTTTACCTCAAGCTCCAAAATTAAGGAAATTTTGGCTTCAATGTTGGCTCAACGTAAGAAAAGAGCTGCAAAAACTTCAATCCTAGACTTACAGTAAAAAAAAAGAAGCCTAAAACTATACAAGATTGAAAGGGGAAAAGGAAGGCCAACGAAACAAAGCACATTCCTATGCCGTTAACTTCTCTTTTAGTTCAGCAATTCCATCTCAAAAATGAAAATGAAAATGAATTAGCTTTAAAATTGCTAAAGAGACATCTTAGAGGTGGAGAATTTTTAGAGTGGAATGACCTACAAAGGTATGGGCTAGTAAAAAAAGTTGAAGAGTTAATGGTCAGGATTAGATGTTAGTCGTTTTGCCATCTCGTATAACCCTTCTAGCTGGAACTCACAGTGGAATTCCTCACCACTTTAGAAGTATTAGGTAGTGATTATGAGGTATATGCTCAATAAGCATAATAAAGTTTAGGCTATTTAGGATGAAGTACACAGTCAGACCAAATGGCTTGGCTTAAGTGCTTTGTCGTTACCTTATCTAGATTAACAAAGCCTCCTCCTACCTTTAAGGTTGATGTCAACCAATTCTGGAAATGGATCACTAATGGAAGAAACAACTACAACAATAATAATAGTAAAGCATCAAAGATCAAAAATCAAGCCTTAAGGATTGCCCACAAGTTCATCACCTGGAGCATCAATGAAAGAGGACAGTCCAATGGAAACTGCACCATAACAGATCTCTTTTACCTTTAGTGCATGAAGAACAAATAAAAGGTGGATACTCCTTTGCTCTTGATGCAAATAATAAATGGGCAAGTAGGCAAGGCAAATGAATTTATGATGGCTCATTACATCACAAAGATCGTAAAGTTTATGAGAGCAATCCCTCAAACTAAAAAATAGCTTGAAGAAAAGGATATAGTGCTAAAAAAGCTGCCTCACAATGAGCCCATTTGCGAGAAGATTCTATTGAGCATGGGTATCCTACAAAGACTTGATTCTAGTTTGATTAAGAAGGTACTTGAGGAAAGTGAAATTCCTTAAGAGGAAGAGGAAAATAAGAATATTAAAAAGGCTATCAAGGCAGGGATGACAACAATTGAGGGAATATGAACCAATGCACTTATTACATCTATTTCATCTCTCACTCCCTTTAAGCAGAAGGTTTTTTTAGCAATTAAAAACCCTGACTAATGTTGTTCAAAGAGTTAAGTCCTCTACTACCTCTCTACACCAAAAAGTTCAAAAACTTCAGAGAGAGATAAAAGACATCAACCAAATACTAGATTGGATAATAGAAGGGTTGAAACTGCAACTAAGGACTCCAAGTACTGAAGAGCTACAAGAGATTCCACTTGAAATGAGTCAAGATCTTAAGGAATTTATATTGTTAGCTGAGCCTAAAGACTAAGAAGAAACCTTAGAATCCATAGAGCCAAAACCCATCTCTCCTTCTAAAACATCATCCCCTAATGCATAGTTTATTTTATATTTTTTTATTTTTTGTCCTTATTTTCAAAAATAGTTGATGTAATGGACAACATTTCTTTTGTAATGAAAATTTAACTCTTTGTCTATATTCTCTTTCTATATGCTCTATATTCCATTGTTATTGATGATTGATTCTTTTTATAATGACAAAAGGAAAGAAATAAAAAATGAGTATGAACTTAATATAATGGTGCATATATATTAACATCAAATATGATCTCTTATAAAAGGGTAACTCAATGCATGACCTTAATGGATTAAGAGGAAGTTATGTTACAGGGGAAGTTTGAACTAATGATATGCTTAAGGGGGAGTTAGTAATTGATCACTTTATATGATGTACACCAATTAGTTTTGTAAGATTGTTGATAGATTGTTTGTGATTAGAAAAAAAAAAAAAAAAGGACAATGTTGAACCTTTAAGTTCCAAGTCTTGTTTTGATGATCACAAATATGTCTAAGAGTTAACCTTTGTCCAAGTCATTTGTGTTAATTCTTGTAGGTACATAAATTCATTGAACTATGATGATTGGAGAAAGAGTTATGATTGGAAACTCTAAGTATTAAGAGAGTAAAGATCAAGCAATATAAGCTTGACAGGCTAACGGGTGTTGCCATTATCCAACAGGCATTGTGACTCTAGCAACAAGCGTTGAAGGAACTCAACAGGCATTATAGTATCACCTTAGCATGAGTAAAGTATTTTGGATCTCACAACAAGCATTACCCTTCATTACAATAGGCATTAGATAACTTAAACACATGAGCTATGAACATTAAACTTCACAACGGGCATTGTTCTTGATCTCACAATAAGCATTACATTTTCACAACAAGTGTTAGACCAAAGTGACTTGATTTGAGCAAAACACTCAAGATCTCAAAACAAGCATTGGATCTTATCAATAGGCATTGAGCTAAAGTTTCTGGACCCTCCAACGAGGCATGCTAAATAATGCAACAAGTGTTAAGGATGTCCAACGAGCATTAAAAGTTCACCAATAATTATTGAAGTATTGTTGAAGATCTTGAAAATAGAGCATCAAGTTCACATGTTTCTGGAAATCTACAATAGGCATTATTCATACTCTCAACAGACATTATCATTAAAGCCAACAGGCGTTGAGAATTTCCAACAACCAATAAAGTTAGTCCGATAAACAAATAAGAAAGTCAAAGGAGGAGCATTGACACAAATTTCTCTCTAACAACTAGTACCAATAGCCATTTCATTAGTACCAATGACAACATAAGCTTATTTTGTTTGACAATCACCCATTGTGTGAATTCCATAATGGTTTGATGACTCAACAACAAGCATGGAGTTGAATACAATTAGTTTAAACTATAATATATGACTTGAATACAATTTTACATAGATTTAGTTCAATTACTTATTTTCATTATATATAGTCATTTACATAATAAAAATAAATTATATTTAAGTTATTAAGCATTTAAACAAAAATAAAAAAAATTGTTAATTAAGTTCTATTTTACATAAAATCTATTTGACTAAAATATTTTTAAAAAAAAATTATTATTTTCTCTTAATAAATTATGAAAAAATATTATATAAATAATAAAAAATCTAAATGGACATTAAAAAAATTGAATAACAAATGACTCTATCTAAAATTTCTTTTTTAAGAGTAAACATGAATCCGACTTGAAATATTTTCTGCATGCAACTCTCATTGGTTATTCGAACTCACCAGAAACTTGAGTGATCCGAACTTGAGTCAGTCTGATTATACCTTAATTCAAAAATGATTTAATTAGAAAACAACCCAACATAAAATGACCCAACAAACCTGTTTGCCACCTCTACATATGATGTGATAGAATTCTTATGCAAACACAAAAGTTGTCTTTTCTTAATAATTCCATAGTTCAATTCTTGGATTATCCAAAATTATTTATCTCATAAATTTTGAGATAAATGGTTTTCTCAAAGAAAATTTTAAATTTTAAAGTTTCTTCGACATTAATAGTTTCCTAATATGCTTAGGAATATAATGTAGAAATTTAATGGGATTAGGATAAATAAATTATAATTATTTTGATTATAATTTCATTAGGATTTGGAAATTGAATTGGTCAAAGTTCTATCCTACATAAGTTATAAGATTCCAAATTAAATAAGGATTTATATTAAAATAATATATGAACTAAAAGTATTCTAGATTCTATTTAGTTTAATTTTAGATCTAAATTGTTCTAATCCAATAAAGTAAGAAAAATTGTTTCTTAATTTATTATGAAATTTTAAAGGTTTTATTATCCTAATTTGATGAGAATAATAAAGTAAAATTATTTTAATTCATGAAAGACTAAGAAACATGATTGTTCATATTATATATGGATTTTGATATGTGAAATTTAATTTTATTATATTTTTAATATGATAAGAATTATATAAGAAAAATTTTAATACGATTAAAATAATTTTTTTATATTAAGAAATTATTTCTTCATCTAATTAAATTAAACTTATCTCTTGAACTTAACATATGAAGTAGCTAAATTTAATAATTTTTAATGTTAAAATTATTATCTTTATTAGTCTAAAAAAATCAATAACTTGAATTTAAATATATTTTTTACTTGTATATATTTAATTTGATTAAATAATGCATGAAGGATAGTTATAGACTTCTAAGACCCATGTGATGTGGATGGTTAAATGAATATTTTTCGTTATATTTATTTAATAAATAAAGATTGTGTGCCCTCAGTCTCTCTCTCTTTTTTTTTTTTTAATAGTATAATTCTCTTTTTATCTCATTGCTCTTGAGTGTAACTTAAGGTTTCACTTATAATTATATAATAGTTAGATAATGAGAGAATAAAATGTAACTAGAAGTAGATTTAACAACTTGAAAATCAAGAAAGGAAGAGCCATGATAACATAAAGGTATTTTTCCTATAATAATGGAGATTGAAAGGCAAAATACCTAAGTTTGACCATCCAATTTCCATATGGATTACAAAAATGAGCTTAGATGTAAAGTTCATAATCATCTTACTAAAATGACATGTTTTAGGGTGTACATGATATTTATGATATATGTATGTCTTGCCATCTCATTAGACCCAAATCATATTGTATTAATGATGATCCGTAAATAACTTATTCCTAATAAATTCCTCATTAAATAATACTAAATATTATCTTATATTATTATAGCATGAGCTTGGAGTTCCTTTCATGGTAAGACTTGTTGAGTCACTTAAGATTTTTATGTTGTGAATGCTAAAGGAAGAATATTGTGAATACTTGGAGAACATGTGACCTCAATGCATTGGTTTAATTCTTCTACTTTGAATGCTATATTTTGAATGATAACACAACAATGACAAAACCTTGAGAAGTTTTAATGATTTGTATTTTTGTGTTTTTTGTATCTTATAGGGGAGAATGTTGTGATAATGCTTGGAGGATATATGACCATAAGTGTTTTTGTATAAGAGGTGTAGTTTGAGACAACCAATAGGTGTGGAGAAGTTCCAACAAGTGTTGGAGTCTCAACAGGCATTGGATAAATGTTTAGATGAGTTATGCTCTCTAGACCTCGAAATGGGCGTTGAAGAGGTGCTCAGGTTGAGCTATGCTAGACCTTGCCATAGGCATTGAAAATTCACAATAAGTGTTGATATGGCCAAGCAACAGACATTGGAAAAGTACCTAAGATTGAGCTAAAGCTTTTGAAATTCAAAATGGGCATTGGCCCTTCTCAACAAGCGTTGAAGGAGTTTTCAAAAGGCATTGAGAATCCTCTAACAACCATTCAATCATTTCTACAATTGTTGAAAAATAGAGCACCGAGTTCAAGCTTTCTGGAAATCAATAATGGGTATTGTTCTTGCTCCAATTGGCATCGAAATTAAGATCAAACATCATGGGAGTATTAGCAATGGGTGTTAGAAGTATCCGTTGCAAGATCAACGAGCATTGTTTAGTCTCAATGGGTGTTGTGACCTCTAATGACTAGTTTTTAAGAAAAGCTATCAAACTTAACTTCAAGTGTTCCAACGGCTAGTTTTGTAGTTTGGGCATATAAAGAACATTTTTGAAGACCAGAAAAGGGTTAAAGACATTGGTGAACAAGTGTAAACACCTTTGTAACTCTTTATGCAAACCTTTTATATTGTTATTTATATTTTGAATAGAGTGAGAATAATTTTGTAACTTTTTAGAGTAGGTTTTCTTGAGCACTAAAATGTATTTGTTGCCTAATTTGAAAGGTTTTGGCACTACTTGGATTTATTTTTACTAATGGTATTAAAGGTTGGTATTGTACCTTAAAAAAGATACTAAGGGGTTGGGTTAGCTCTCTTGTTCCATATGAAAGAAAGTGATTGTAAAGGTTGTCATTGAGCTTATAAAGGGAAGGTTATCCTTAAGCCGTGAAAAGGGAAAGGTTGTTCTTGAACCTACAAAAAGAATAGAAAGGCCTAAGTGAAAGTTTGAGGAGTGGATTATGCACATTATTGAACCATTGTAAAATCTATGTATCGATTTGTGTGTGTTCTTTCGCAATATTTAAATGTTTTTTTGCGTTTGTTTACAATCCCATTCGCCCTACCTCATCTACCACTCATTCTAACATTTTATAACACGTATATGCCTCATATTACATATAATGCATCTTACTTAACTAATTTTATATGATGCAATTGAGTCACTCAAGCTCATATAGAGCTAAAGGTTGGGATAAGAAGCACATATGATATGTTTATGACAATGGATTGTCATTTAATAGATCTAAAGGTCACATACAATGTGATTGATATGAGATCTACCTTCAACATTTATTTAATTTTTTAAGTAACTGAAGGTCATATAATTGGTTTAAGATTTTATACCACTAAAAATTCTATATGCTAGAATTCTTATTTAGTATTAAGAGCTAATAAGTCAAATAAAATAATAAGAGAATCAAATTAAACTTAAAGACCTAAATTAATTTGGTGATATATGTTGTGCATGAACATACTTCTTTGGTGATATATATTGTGCATGAACGTATTTTTTCTATCTTAAGGTAATTAGAATAATATAAGTAATTATAAATAACTATATGGCATACAAGATGATAAAACTCGTTGGACAAAATTTCTTAGACTAATATTAAGTCTGAAGAATGGTTCACACAGTAGTTATGTATTTTTAGATGCTTTTTACATATCCTCATTAATGATGCAAGTGAGTAAGTTAGTAATATGCAGACAATATTTGATGTTAACCAATATAACACTTGGACATTAAAAGTTGAGTTAACACCCATATTTTGATTGTATAACTCAAAAGTTATTTGATGCACAAACTATGAGCATGAATAAGAATAAATAAGTCATCTTTTAAGAAAGAATGGCAAATGTCTTGTAAGCCTGCAGAAGAAGTAGCTTGGCAAAGGTCCCACTTTTATCATTTGATAGTAATCAAAAGACATTTACATCACATTAACTTTCTTAAGTATATACTACTTGATAAAGATTATTAGGCTAAAACATATAGGATATGCAAGTATGAGAATAAAGTAATAGTTACTATATTTTAAAAGATCATTTAAGTTTTTAAATTCATCCTTAAGTTTTGAGCACTTTTTCTTATAAATTTTCATTTGAGATTTGTATTTATCACATCTCAAGGTTAAAGATTTAAGAAGCCCATCCACATCATCTAAGTCGTCATAATCATGACTAGAATGTGAAAAAGTATTTATCTTATTGAAGAAGTCATCTTGAGCCATGAAGCATAGGTTGGCAATTTTTTCATCTTCTTCTTCCTCACTTGAGCTATCATCTCATGTAGTGTTGAAGCTTTTCTTCTCCCAATCCCACATTTTCTTCTTCTTAAGCTTAGGACATTTGGATTTGATGTCACTTTGTTTTTCACATTCATAGCAAGTCACTTCATTCTTCTTGTCTTTGAAATAAGGAGATGCTCTTTTGAACTTCCTCCTACCTTTTATTCTTTTTATGAGCTCTTTGGCCCTTCTTGAGAACATTACTAACTCTTTTTCCTTATTCTCACTCTTATCATTATCACTGGAGGCAAATTCAACCTCCTTATCTTTGTTTGACAATTTGAGAGCAAGAATCTTCTTTTCTACTTTTTCATTTTTATGTTCTTGCCCTTTCAATTTATTTATCTCTTCATCCTTCTTTAAGGCTAGCTCACGAGTAAGAAGTTTTCCAATAAGGACATCTGTTTACATCATTCCAATCTCCAGATTGGATTCTTATATACTATAAACTCTATCACTAAATTTCTTAATAAGAAGAGATTTGAGAATTTTAGTATTTAACTTATGGTTGATGAGAATTCTTTGAAACTTATTCATGTTTATGACAATGGAGAGGAGTCTATTTGTCATATTGGTGATGCTTTCATTTTCTTTCATCATGAAGAGCTCTCATTATGTCACATACATTTCCAACCTACTTGATTTCATAAGTGTGGTGCCTTTATAATAGTTGTCTAATGTTTTCTATATCCCATAGGAGATTAGGCAATGTTGCACTCTACTAACCTCCTTTCCTGATAAGGAGCTAAGAAGAATGGTTATTGCCCTTTTATTCTTTCCATTTGATTTTTTATGTGCTTCCACCTCTCCTTCCCTTAAAATTAGTTCATCACTACCATCCACTACTTCGATTGGAGGCTTTTATCCCTTCACCATAATATCCTACAAATCTACTATATCACTATCTAAATAGATATCTATTCTACACTTCTAATGAGCATAGTCGATCCCATCAAAAGTAAGGCTTGAGGTGAGTGTGGATTCTTTCTTATGCCATGATCTTTTCTCACATAATTAAAGTTTTGTTTAAGACCAAGCTTTGATACCACTTATTAGCCCTTGTGCACCAAGAAGGGGGTTGAATTGGTAGAAATTTTTGAATTTTAAAGGGAAGGTTTGTTCAACGAGAAATAGAAGAAGTAGAAGAAAAATAAAACACACCAAGTTTTATAATGGTTCGGGCATTAATCAACCCTACATCAACTTTCCAGTTCTTTCAATTGGGTGTTTCACTAATGTCCAATGGTGTTTTAATGCTCACACCTAACTTTACAACTTGTGTTTTTATAAAGGCTCACATACAACCTCACTAGTGTTTCATAAGGCTAACACTTAACCTGACCAAGAGTTTTACAATCAAAGGCTAACTATCAAACCAATTGTGTTTAATGCTCACACCAAACTACAATAACTCAAATATAAAAAATTGAATGCTTAAAGGTTTAGAAATAAATTTGTAAAAGTTTGACTACAATGAATGTTACTCTTTTACATTATGTCCATTTAGTGGAGTATTTATATGTTACTCCCACCAAGGAGACATTAGGGATAAAATTATTTCATAATCTTCAAAGGCTGTTAGCAAAATCTAGCATTTAATGCTTGTCAGATAGGGTTTGCGGCCACAACATTCATATAACACTAAATTTTACTCAATCGCAATGAAGAACCCTATTTGTATCTAGTGACTAGTCTACATGGCATAAAATCATTGGTTCTTTAGAAAAAATAGTCGTTACCTCCCTCGAGCAAGAATGAAAGTTGTGGCCTCTACTTTTCTTCTTTGGACGTGACAATCACCGCAAATTGAACTACCAAAATGAAGGTGTTGTTTCATCAAAATCGCGGTCTTGACCATTATTTTGCTACCACAAATTTTGATGTTCTAAAGTTTCTTAGCGACACTTGACATAGTCTTGTTGAAGACTTGATTCCCATCAAGTGAATACAAAAGTAGTAGCCATGAAACTAGATATGACATACATCGCAAAATTGTCTAGCCAAATTGATCCAACTCTCCTACAAGATTGTGGTCACAACCTTGTAATTCATGATCGCGAATTAGAATGCAAATTTTAATCTTTGAAACAAAGGCTTCAATTTACAAAATTCTAATGCGATCTTCGTTAAATATCTTCATAATCAACACTTGAAATGGATGTTAGGACTTGGATCAAAGAGAGTTTTGATTTATGTACGACCAACTTAGTCCAACAATCTCTTTTTTTTTTTATTTTCACAACTTAGATTGAATCTACAAAGGATAAAAAAAATGTATAAGTGTATTTTAGAGTATGTGAAGTTGAATGGTTGAAATGCTCTCCCTCAATTTATACTTTCCCTCAACTAATGACATGCAAGCTCTCCCCCTTTGTCAAGATCAAAAAGAGAGGAAAGTTAAGTATAATGGCAATCAGTACAATGATAGGGATAATTGTAATGATATGATGGTTATCAGTCGAGAATTAAAGCAACATAATTAGAATTTTTACTAAAGAAGGAACATCATTCATCGAACCAAATTTGCATAAATCAACCTTAAAAAGAACATACACCAAACTTTTATTAAAAAATAGATACATAACACAAGTCAAACATATACATGTGTTTGATCACACACTTAGGCCAAAATTAAAAAATAAAAGGTTAAAAACAAAAATGAACAAAAAATAAAACTAAAAGAAAACTATAAGGTAGGAAAGATATCATCATTATTATCTTCAATGAATTTTGTATCTCCTCCTCCTTGTGATTCATTTCTTTCCTCCTCTTAGTCATATTCTTCTTCTTGGGTGTCTTCCCATTACTCAAAATTAGGAAAATGACATGGAGTAGCATCAACATTTTCTTGAAGGTTAACCGAGTCACTATGAAGGTGAGAGAGAAGAATGAACCTTCTTTTGATCATTTTCAACACCTTGTCAAGTTTTTTATTGATGGAAAAGAAAGAGATGGAAGAAGACTTGGATTTTGGCTTTGACTTAGACTTTGAAGATGGAATGTGTTCTTATGTGCCTTCTTCAATCACTAACCTCTTTCTTTTAGAAGCATGAGTTATTTCTTACTTATTTACCCTATAGGATCCCAAAGTATACATATAAGAGTCAGGATGAATGACCTTAGCATTGATCAAATAGGTCAAATCAAGAAAGTTTTGGGATGAGAGATACTTTTTGGCAAGGAATTTTTCATTTTCATCATTCAATGCCCCCATAAACCTATATATGGTTGTGATGTGAGAGGGAGGAAGAAATTGGCTCTTAGGTTTGGTACTCATGTGGATCAATTGATCTATAAAGTATTTCTCAGTTTGAATGGGCTTATTTTTTATGAGGCAAAAGAGAAAAGCTAGGTCTTTTTTAGAGATTTTTTCATTCTCGTCACCCTTAATATTAATGGAAAAGGTAATAATTCTATGGAACAGCCAATTGGTTAAGGTTTTAATGTATTCAGCCGCTGAAGTTTTGGGATCATGTTTGGCTTCAATGGAAATTTCAGACCAAAACTTAGAATAGATGATGTCAAGGGAACAGATAATAAATGGAACATCATCTCTAGTTTGGAAATTAAAAAGAGAGGAAAGTTAAGAAAAGTAATGAAATAGGGATCTTTAAATACCCTAAAGAAAAGACCATATAAACCTGCTTTAGATTCTGCCCTTCAACTAAGAGTGACGGTGCACATGAAATCTTGCATGATTTCTTCATAGCCTAATTCTTAATAGCCTGATTCTCAATGAAAAATGAATTCATTTTAGCCAAGGTTGGAGAGAAATGCTAGGATTTCTCCCTTGATGCCAAGAGTTTCGAGAATGAAGGAGGAGGGTATTTTTTGGGTTGGATGATCTTTTTGGTGTTGGCCTTTTATCTCTCCTTCTCTTCCTTGTAATGAGATGAAGAGGAAGAGGACCTTAAAGTTAGGCAACACCTTTCTCTTTTTCTACTCTTATGAGTTTCTTAGTTGCCATAAGAGTAAAGGAGAAGAGAAGAGGGTAAAAGAGATTGAATGAGGAAGAGAGATGAGAGGAATGATGAAGAAGATGATAAAAGTTCAATAGAAATATGTTTAAGAGACATAAATAGGTAGAAAATAGGAGGAAAACGATTTTAAAATTATCAAAAGAGCATTGAATGAGGAAGAGGCACCATTTGATTGTCAAATCAATAAATGCCCAACGGTTGTAGCATATCATGGTCGCTACAACTTATCATGATCGCTATATATCAAATTTATGAGTAATAGCTAAGATTTCCTTAAGAAAGAATGCAGTCAATGATCAAAATATTTGAAATTTGAAAAATTTCATGGTGGCAATCATAGAGAGCAACAGCGAATTGACAAAGGTTGAAGAAGACTTGTAAACAGCAACCGCTAATTATAAATCTCAATCATTAATTATAAGACATTTTTTAAAAAACATGAAAGAAACATTGGCCCAAACTTGATGTAATCAAAATAATGTTATGATTATTAATTCAAGCAATTTGGCATCGAAAAGCACAATTGTATAATGAATTAAGACATCTACAACATCCAACACAATAAGTTATCATACAATCACCAATTATAGCAACCAATGAATTAATATTGACAAATATAGTGAAGTGCACAAAGTAAGATCAATTTTCACCTAAGGGAACTTCCATCTAGCATCTCTAATTCCCTCTTAATGAAGTTCATACTTTCTTCATTGAGGGGTTTAGTGAAAATATCCATAAGTTAGTGATTGGTGTCAATAAATTCTAACACCACATTACCATTTTCGACATAATCTATAAGAAAATGATGTATAATATTAATATGCTTGCTTCTTGAATGTTGGATGGAATTCTTAGAAAGATTTTATTGCACTTATGTTGTCACATTTAATGGGAATGTGAACAATGTCTTTGTCATTATCCTTGAGTTGTTATTTCATCCAAAGAACTTGGTTGCAATAATAACTAGCCGTCATATATTTTGCTTTAGTGGGAATTAAAACTTGCTTCTTACTAAACCATAAAATTAAACATTCACCTATGAATACCAAGTTAAGAAAATGGCATTTCTATCCATCAAACTACCAGCATAATCCGCATCCAAATATAAAAGAAGACTAAATGATGAATTCCTAGGATACCAAAGTCCTAAATGCAATGTGTCATGCAAATACTTAAGAATTCTTTTAATCTCATTGAAATAAGATTCCTTAGGGCAAGATTGGAATCTAACACATAAATAAATACTAAATATGATGTCAAGTTTTGATGCAGTAAGATAGAGGAGAGAGATAATCATATCTCTATACTTATTTTCGTCAATGGTCTTACCTGATTCATCCTTGTCTAGCTTGATAGTTGCACTCATTAGGGTTTTTGCTACATTGCATCCATTCATGCTAAACCTTTTGATTAGATCCTTTGTGTACTTGGCTTGGTTGTTTAAGATATCCTTTTTGGTTTGCTTCATTTAAAGACCAAGAAAGAATTTGAGCACACCCATCATGCCCATCTCAAACTCCTTAGTCATACACTTTGCAAATTTTTCACAAAGAGATTCATTAATAGTGTCAAATATAATAAGTGTATCCTTATTGTGTCTTTTCATAAATAAAAGTAGTATCAACCTTTCATTTTTCAAAATCATTTTATAAAAGAAATGAACTAAGCCTTTCATACCAAGCTCTTGGAGCTTATTTTAAATCATATAAGGCTTTAATTAATTTGAAAACATGATTTGGAAAAACATGAGTCTCCAAACCCATAAGTTGCTTAATATAAACTTCCTCCTCAATGAAACCATTTAGAAATGCACTTTTCATATCTGTTTGAAAAAGTTTAAAATTCATATGACATGCAAATGCTAAAAGAATCATAATGACCTCTAATCTTGTTATGGGGGGCAAAGGTTTCATCAAAATCAATGTCTTCCTCTTGGTTATAAGCCTTTGCAACCAAACTAGTTTTGTTTTTTGTAATAACATCTTGCTCATCTAACTTATTCTTAAACACCCATTTGCATCCCATAACCGGATGTTTCTTAAGCCCAGGAACAAGTTCCCAAACTTTATTTTTATCAAATTGGTTGAGTTCTTCTTGTATAACAATTACCCAACTCTCATCATCAAGAGCCTCATCAATAGATTTTGGCTCAATTTGAGAAAAAAAGGCAAGACTATTATTAAAGGATGTAATTGAGCTCTAATACTTACTCCATTAGATGTCTCACTAATGATAAGATCTTTCGGGTGATTTTTGGAGTATCTCCAATCTTGGATAGTTCTTGACCTTAGTTTTCCTCTTGTTATGGTTAAGGTTCTTCAACTTCTTATGATGGTTTATTATCTTCAAGATTAATCATAATTTATTTTGGTGTTGAATCAAGCTCTAACTTCTCAAAGTCATCTATAAGATTATCAATAAGAAAACCTTTCCCAAGATCAAGTTTGCTAGACTCGTCAAATATAATATTCATAGACCTTTCAACCACCATAGTCTTTTTGTTAAACACCTTATAGGCTTTATTAGTGGTGGAATAGCCAAGAAAGATACCCTCATTGATTTTTGAGGCAAATTTTCTAAGGTTATCCTTGGTATTGAGTATGTTGCATTTACACCCAAATACTTTAAGATATGAAAGCTTAGGTTTTCTACCATTTTATTGCTCATAAGAAGCTTTATTCATAATGAGTATTTTGAAAACATGATTTGCAATATAACATGAAGCATTGTTGGCTTTGGCCCAAAAGTAATTTGGCAAGGAATACTCATTAAGCATAGTTCTAGCCATCTTTACCAATGTCCTATTTTTTCTTTCTATAATACCATTTTGTTGTGGTGTTCTAGGAGTAGAAAATTTGTGAAAATTCCATTCTCCAAACGATAATTTTCAAAAGCATTTTGAAATTCCTTTCCATGGTCATTCCTAATAGAAGAAATAAAGTAACCTTTTTTCTTTTGAACTATTTTAGCAAAAGTTTTGAAAGCATCAAAAGTATCACTTTTATGAGCAAGAAAGGATAACCAAGTGAACCTAGAGTAGTCATCAACTATGACAAATGCGTAATTCTTTCCACTAAGACTAACATTCCTAATTGGTCCAACTAAGTCCATATAAATAAGATGAAGATGTCTAGAAGTACTTATAACATTTTTTGCTTTAAAGGATGTTTGGTGTTGCTTCCCTATTTGGCAAGGTCCGCATGTCTTATCCTTTGTGAACTTAAGCTTTAAAGATCACCCTCTACTAACTCTCCTTTTGATAAACGTTAAAGAAGCTCTATGCTAGCATGTCTAAGTCTTCTATGCCAAAGCCAAGATTTATTGCTAATAGAGACAAGACACTAAAATGATTAGTTAGCCAAATTTTCTAAGTCAATTAAATGGGTATTGCCTCTTTTTTCACCCTTAAAGACTACCTTATTATTCATCAAGGTGGTAATTCAACATTTTCTAGGGTTAAAAGTGACTTTATTACCTTTGTCACATAATTGACTTTCATTCAATAAATTATATTTCAACCTTTCAACTAAAAGAACATTATCAATAAGAGAGTAACCTTTTTTTACCAATAATTCTAATGCTAATTACCTTACCCTTGGCATTGTTTCTAAATGTGTCATTGTCACCATCTTTCTCTTTAATGGCTATGAATAGCTTTTTATTTCTGGTCATGTGCTTTAAGCACCCACTATCTACATGTCAATCATTATCTTCTTTGGTGGTTTCTAAACATTCCTACAACATAAATACAATTTACCTTTGTTTAAGTACCAAAACATACTTGGGTCCTTGGGGGTTAGACTTAGAAAGGTCCTCTAATTGCAGGTGTGTCTTCTTAATGTAGCAAAAGACATTAATATGTTCATACCTCATGCAATAGTGGCATTCAAGTTTAGACTTATGAGTTTTCCTCTTATGTACAACTTTAGTATGAGTATGAGGTCTTCTCCTACTTTGATTATGGAAGTGCATAAGTGATTAGGCATATAAGAGAAGTTTTTGTGTGTGTGCCTTTGAGCATATCTCTTGGTATATATGTATGCATGATTTGCTCTCTAAGATTTAGCTCTTGAGGCTTGGGGAGCCTTTCTTTTGCCCTAAAGCATAGGTGATTTAGTGCTAGGAGCACTTTTTTGCCCAACAATCTCAATGTTAGAAATTTGAGGTATATATGCTCTAATGAATGTATAAGGAGAACTTATAGATGGGAAAGCTTTATTAAAGCCTAAATCATGTCTTACAAAGGGTAGTCTTTGAGATACAATGAGAGTATCTAAAACTTTTTTCCCTTTGTGAAATCTTGAGATGGAATTCCTAAGCTCAATAACTTCTCCTTTTAAAGTGTAATTTTTTTTTTAGAGAATTAAGAGAGGATAAAGATTACAAGATTTTCTAAGGATTTTTTGAGTTCTTCATTTAAGCCATCAAGTCACTTAAAAGATTATTTAAGTTTTTAAAGTTTTGAATACTTTTTCTTATAAGTTTTCATTTGAAATTTGTATTTATCATATCTCAAGGTTAGAGCTTCAAGAAGCTCATCATCTGTATCATTTAAGTCTTCATAATCATGATAAGAATGTGAAGAAGTACTTATCTCATTGGAGGAGTCCTCTTGAGCCACAAAGCATAGGTTGGCAACTTCTTCATCTTCTTTTTCCTCACTTGAGCTATCATCTCATGTAACCTTAAAAGTCTTCTTCTTCTCCTTGTCCCACTTTTTTTTCTTTTTAAGCTTGGGACATTTGGATTTATGTGATCTTATTTTCTACATTTATAACAAGTCACTTCATTCTTCTCATCTTTAAAATTGGGAGATGCTCTTTTGAAGTTCCTCCATTCTTTTCTTCTCTTTATAAGCTCGTTAGTCCTCCTTAAAAGCATGGTTAGCTCCTTCTCCTCCTTCTCAGTCACATCACTACCACTAAAGGAAACTTCAACCTCCTTCTCTTTTGAGGATTTGAGAGCAAAAGTCTTTTTTTCTACTTTTTCATTTTTATCTCCTTGCCCTCTCATTTTCTTCATCTCTTCAAGCTAGCTCATAAGTAGCTTGCCAATAAGGACATTCTTTTGCACCTTTCCAATCTCTATATTGGATTCTTGTATGCTACAAACTCTAACACTAAATTTCTCAAGAGGATGAGATTTGAGAATTTTAGTGTTTAATTCATGGTTGATGATAATTCTTCCAAACTTTTCCATGTTTGTGACAATAGAGAGGAGTCTGTGTGTAATGTTAGTGATACTTTCATTTTCTTTCATCGTGAAAAGTTTCCATTCCATCACATTCATTTCTAACCTACTTGATTTCACAAGTTTAGTGCCTTCATGATAGTTATTCAATGCCTTCACATCCCATGGGCAATTAGGCAATGTTGTACTCTACTAATCTCCTCTCTTAATAAGGAGCTAAGAAGAATGGTCATTGCCTTTTTGTTCTTCCCATTTGGCTTTTTATGTGTTTCCACCCAGTCTTCCCTTGAAATTAGTTCTTTACTCACCATCTACCACTTTGTTTGGAGGCTTCCATTTTTTTGCTATAATACCTAGAAATCCACCACATCATTATCCTAATAGATCTTCATTCTATACTTATAATAAGTGTAGTCAATTCCATTAAAGTAAGGCTTGAGGTGAGTGTGGATTTCTTCTTGTGTCATGATTTTTTTTCACTTAATTAAGGTTTTGTTTGAGACCAAGCTTTGACACCACTTTTTGGTCCTTATACACTAAGAAGGGAGGTTGAATTGGTGATAAATTTTTGAATTTTTTAGGGAAATGTTTGTTAAGCAAGAAATAAAAAGAAGTAGAAGAATAATAAAACACACTAAGTTTTATAGTGTTTTAGCTATCAACCCTAGATCGACTCCCTAATTCTTTCAATTAGGTGTTTCACTAATGTCCAATAGTGTTTTAAAGCTCACACTTAACTTTATAACTTGTGTTTTTACAAAGGCTGATGCACAACCTCACAAGTGTTTCACAAGGCTAACACTCAACTTGAATAAGAGTTTTACAATCAAAGGTTAACTCTCAAACTCAAACCCAATGGTGTTTAATGCTCACATCAAACAACAACACCTCAAATATAAGAAATTGAATGCTTAAAGGTTAAGAAATAAATTTGCAAGAGTTTGACTACGATGAATGTTATTCTCTTGCATTTATGTTTATTTGATGGAGTATTTATAGGTTACTCCTACCAAAGAGATGTTAGAGATAAAACTATTTCATAATCTTCAAAGGTTATTAGCAAAATCTAGCATTTAATGCTTGTTAGATAGGGTTCGTGATATCGATATTCCAATAACACTGAATTTTGCTTAATCATGGTGAAGAACCTCGTTTGTATTTGATGGCTAGTCTACATGGCATAAAACCATTGGTTCCTCAGGAAAAATAGTCGTTACGTCCCTCGAGTAAGAATGAAAGTCGTGGTCTTTACTTTTCTCTTTTGGATGTGATAATCACCATGAATTGGCCTACCAAAATGGAGTTGTTGCTTCATCAAAATTGCGGTCTCGACCATTATTTCATTACTACGAATTTTAATGTTTCAAAGGTTCTTTGGGACACATGGCATAATTTGGTTGAAGACTTGATTTTCTCCAAGTGAATACAAAAGAAATAGTCATGACAGTAGACGCAACATACACTGTGAAATAGTCTAGCAAAATTGATCCAACTTTCCTATAAGATAGTAGCCACAACCTTCTAATTCATGATCGTAAATTATGATGCAAATTTCAATCTTTGAGACTAAGGCTTCCATTCAAACTTTAATACTGTCCTAACTAAATATCTATAAGATCAGCACTTGAATGGATGTTAGGACTTATCAATCTATATTGTCAAGTTCAAAAGAGAGTTTTGACTTAGGTTTGACAAACCTAGTCCAACAGATTCTCTTATAACCTCTTCTTCTATGCTTCAAAAAGAAAATAATTTCTTTAAAGAATCTTTGGAAAACCTTAAAAGAATTGACTAATGAGGTTGAGACCTTAAGAGCTAAGAATAATAGCATAAGTGAAAATTTTTCCAAGTTCTCAAAGGGAAAAGAAAAACTAGACTTTATTTTTGAGGTCTAAAGGATTCCATCTATCAAGTATGATCTTGGTTATCGTAATCATCTTTTATTTCTACTCCTTATACATTCATGTCCTTTAAGATTGTCTTTATACAGGTTAAACATTCAAAGACAACTAGCCCTCAGGGTGTTAAAGGTAATGATGCTTTATAAAGATTGATTGTTAGTGCTAAGTCATAAAGCTTAAAAGTCTAAGGCTAATCCATATAAGGACATGCATACACTAGACCTTACAACCTAAGGCCGATCATGCATATATGTACAAATTATTTAAGACAAGGAGGTAAAATGTGTGAAATCAAGTACCAAGGTACTACACTTATATTACTATGAATTGTTATCATTTTATGCCTAAGTCTTAAAGGCAAAATAGACAATTTGGTAAATGCATATAGGCTAAAGAGTTATATACTAAAAAGAAATACTCCTAAGTGGCATGCATCTTAAAAACAATTAGTTCCTATTTATGTATCATCTAGGCCTAAACCATAACATTCATATTTTGATAGTGATTATTATTATTATTATAATGTGCATGGCCGTGTTGCTTATTATTGCTATGTAAGAATGAGGAATGAGTAAATGGCTAGGACTGACATCCAAGGACCTAAGAGCATTTGGGTGCTTAAGAAAAGTTGATTTTATCTTACAAGTAATCCAAAGTGGAAAAAGATGAATTGCATCTAGATAATGGTTCCTTAAAGCACATAAATGCAAAATTGAAGTTCTTCTCCAAACTAGATAAGATGGATGGACTAGAAACATTTCTTTGGTGACAATGGCAAGGTAAAAATTATTAGTATATGTAAAGTTGGTTAGGATGATGAATCACCCATTCTTGATAAGCTATTTCTTGTTTATAGTCTTAAATATAAGCTTTTAAGTGTTAGTCAACTTTCTGACGAAAGACTTAGCGTTATGTTTGAACCATAAGGATTCTTATTTTGATGTTTTAAACATTTTATTGATAGATTTGAAAATTGCTACAAGTAGAAGTAATCATGATAAAGAATTTGAAAATGAGAGATTTCAAAGTTTTAGTGTTGAAAATGATATTTTTATTAATTTTTCAACTCCTAGAACTCTTCAACAAAATGGTGTTGTTGAAAAAAATAGCACTTTACAAGAAATGGCAAAGAGTGATAGAGAGAATTTACAAGTACATAAAATAACTCAAGTAATAAAATGGTTAATAGATGTCATTCCCACGAGAATTATGAATATCATTCCCTCAAGGATTATGTATTAAGTACCAAAATTATATTAAGTCTATTATTATTTAAACTAGTGAAAAAGTGATGACTTAATGAAACTAACAAAATAAATATAAGAGATAAAACCAAGTAATTCAAGAAAATAAGGAGTAAAAAACTAATATTATTAAAGCACTAGGGTAATTTGAGTTTAATTGAACCTCTTCTATTTAATTTATTTGATTGATTTTACTTGAATCTTTCTATTTAATTTATTTGATTGATAATCTAAATTTAATTATTCATGCGATGGTATCCTAAATTACTTGATATTCCCTTTTAGAGTCCATGTCAATAATATTGCTAAATGCTAATTACCTAACTTATGAAAAGGTAATAACTAATTCAACCAACAACTCTTTAAGATCTTGGATTATTCTTTAACAATCCAACAAGTCAAATTAGTAATCTTTTGAATTTAATTATTTTCCTATGTATTTACTATCTATTTCAAATCATAGATATCCCTATTTTAGAACTAAACTTGTAACAAAGTATCAATCAAATAGTGATAAAATATTCTATAGCATTAAATATAATAGTAAGTACTTAATCAAATCATTTAAATTAAATCATCAAAATCAAACTATATCTCTACCCTACCTAAATTAACCTAACATATGATGAAAATAAATAAAACTAATAAGAACGAAAAAGAAAATAAAAAAAAAAAGAAGAAGGATAAAGATCTTTGAAATGCAAATTTTTCGTTCCTAGAAATTGTTGTCACAAACCATCTTTGAAGGGTTTCTTCTACCTTCTAGAACTCTCTCTCTCTTGAATATCTTGAGTCTCCTCTTATAATAAGATTATTATCTCCTAAACAGAAAAAATAGCTTATAATCCTTCTTCTTTGTAATCTAAACATAATCAGGAATATATAATCAAAACTTCCTATCTAAAGTTGTCCTATTTAGAATAGGAAAATATTAGGTATCATGTACTCATTTTAGAAGTCAACGTAACCTTAGGATGATAGCAAAACTTCTCAAATAGTTTCAATTAAGTCTTCTTAAAGAACAGGAAAGAAATCATAAAAGAACCACAAGAATTCCTTATTTTTGTCCCATATGGACCCGTCAAACTAACCTCACTTCACATAATTAGCTATAACTTTCTTTGGAAAACTCTAATTTATGAACCATTTGAAGTGTAGCAAACTAAACACATAGTACTTGCACATATATATATATATATATATATATATATAGATTTTCTATTACTCAATTAATGCAGTTTTGATTTATAATTTGACCCATTTGCAGCTGAAATTCTGAATATGGACTCCTTTTTGTTTATTTTTTCAAAATATTATCGATTATCACATGCATATTTTTCATATTTCTCTCCTTTTTCTTTAGTCTTGTAATGTTAGGCTAAGGGTGTTGATTATCCAAAGAAAGGAAAAAGATAAAACAAGGCAAAAGAAACTACATGAAAAAAATATATAATGACATAATGAAATAATCATTTCTGCATCCATTCTTTATATTCGTTTAGAGAAGCAACTACTTACATTATTCAAATCCATTTCTGTAACTTTCATGCTCATAGATCAAGGGTTTTAAATGCTAGTATTGGATATGGAGATGTAAGAGTACATCAGAAGGAAATATAGGAGAATTTAAGTGATAGAGTCGAAAAGATTCATTGGTTTTATGGGGTTTGTGATAATGATGAGGAATATGTGAAGTTTGAAGGGTTTCAACAATTCATCAACGATGTGAAGGAAGAAGATGGTGACATTTGGGGTTCAAAAATTATAAATTAAACAGCTAATTTTACAGATTGAAGATAAATATATTTAGAGCATTAGAAAAATTTTATTGACTTGGATGCATTCACTAATTGAAAATACATTGAAAATTAATGAAAGAGCGATACTAAAGTATAATATATTTTAAAATAATAGATAAAATAAATATTTGTCATTTGTCAAACAATTTTGTATAATATAGCTATGTGTCATTATTTTATCTTAGATTATATTATAGAAAATTATTATATAAAAAATTTTAAATAAAAAATTAAAAAATTAATTTGCATATAGAAAATATCTTCTAAATAAGAAATTAAAATCAAAACATTAAAAATTTTAAACAAAAAGCTAATATCATATACTAAAAATATTTTGAATAAAAAATTAAAAAAATCTAAAAGTAAACATTTTAAATAACTTCTAAAAAAATTAGAAAAATAAAAATTTTAAATTGGAAGCTAAGATTTAAATCAATTTGATTGATCATTCACAATTCTAAATATATAAAAGCTAGTGATAGTGTAATAAATTATTAGAAATTAGTTCGTTCAATTTTAACAAAATTTCTCTTAAAACCATATTATACGAAGTTGAAGTTATAAATCAATATACAATTTTTTGTTATAATTATTACACAAAAACACATATAAATATGATAATTATCTATTAATGTTAGTTTTTAAATACTTAATATAATTTATTTGATTGATTATTAAAATTAATTTATTTAAATTTAATATATTTTATCTTGAAATTGTCATATAAAATTGAATGTATAAATTAATAATATATTTTATTATACCTATTTATGTACATAATTATGAATTTTTAAAAATTTATTTTATTATTTTATTTATTTGATATAATAACTTTATAATAAAATAATAATTAGTTATTTAATAAAAATAAATATTAAATTTATTATTGTAATATAATACACTGAGTTTAGAACTACTAATATATTACGACAAAACCACTGATTTTTAGTATTTTACCCAAATAAACCAACTGTATTTGCCGCCGCCTGCTACTTCTGAAAGCAGAGAGGGGACCAAACATGTCAGCGAAATGGCGGGCATTGCAGCACCGGCACCGCTACACATACGGCGCGGTGATATTTCCGTCCTCTTTTACACACTCCTTATATCAATCTTCCTTGTCCTTAAACCCAAAATCTCTACCTCTCTTCACGCAACTCAATCACCTAATCTCACTCACGTCAGTCCACGCCCAAGTGAACCACGTCCGTAGCCTCGCTTCATCATTCACTTCCTTATTATCACCATCATCAAAAAATGGAGATTAGTCTGATCATGACTCATCAATTATAAAAACTGCATCTTGGTTCTATTTACAAATCTTGTTTCTTGAAAATTCCCGGCCTTTGCATCGAATTTTGGTTTCTGCCTTAATAAAGGTTAGTAACAGAGATTACCAATGGTTAGTAACAGAGATTACCAATCTCTGATCGGTACCTGTTTTAGGGAGATATGTGAGGAGTATAAGAAAGGAGAAAATCGTAAAAAGAAGCATTTTTGCTTATCAAGGGTGGCGTTATCTGTTCTGAGTATGCCTAAATTGGGGTATTTGGTGGATGTGGTTGAATATTGTGCGGTTTTGGTTGCTTGGGATGTCGTTTTTGGGTTGGAGAGTGTCGTTTCAGAGACTCAAGAGTTGGCTAGGCCTTCACCTATTGTGATGAAGCAGTGCCAGGAGTCTTTGTCTTGTTCTTATTACTTGCTCCAGCGGTTTCCAGGGAAGTTTAAGGAGAGCTTGAATCGTTTTGAAGGTGAAGAGTTGGATATTTCGGAGAGAGTTCTGTGGGTTTTGATCAGTGTTTTGAAATCAACGGCTTTTTCGAGAGATTGTTTGGTTGCTGCTGGGGTAAGCTTGTGTGCTTTGCAAGTTTGTCTTAGTGCTCAGGAGCTTGGCTTGGTTATCATTGAAGGTATATTTAATCAAACTGCTTGTAGTTTTCGTGACAGTATTTCTGATGCCCATTTTAAGGATGCCATTTTGAAAGTTCCATTTAAAGTGGACTTGCTATCCCAAATATGTAGTTTTTCTGTTTTAAGTAGACTCTGCTTGATTAGAGGGATTCTTACTGCTGTTTCAAGGACAGTATTAAATTTCCATTTTTTTGTATCTAGTAAAAATTTGAATGGGCATGAGGGGGATGGAATCTCCATGAGTTCTACAAAGACCATTTTGTATGATGGGATTTTACCTGAGTTATGTAACTATTGTGAGAACCCTATTGATAGCCATTTTAATTTTCACGACTTAATGGTGATGCAAATTTGCTTGCAACGGATGAAGACATCTATGTTAGCTAATTTGACTGAGTTATCAGATAATATGATCCTATTCCAGAGGAAATGGGGACACGCATACTGAGGATCATATGCAATAACTTGGAAGATCCTTTAAGTCAAATGGTGAAACAAGTTCATTTAATTTTTTATCTCTTCTTAGACATTCAGTCAACTCTTCACTTAGAAGAGGGTAGTCTGAGAATAAAATCATTTCTACAACAAATTGCTTCCAATCTTCTCCGTCCAGGTCCGCGTTGTAAGGGGAGATATGTCCCATTAGCCTTGTTGACCAAGAGGCTGGGACCGAAAAATGTGCTGGAAATGAGTCCTGACTTGCTGTTTGAAACTGTACATGCCTACGTTGATGATGATGTGTGCTGTTCTGCCACAATGTCTTTGAAATGTTTCCTTTAGTGCTTACATGATGAGTGTCGAAACAACAATGGTGTTGAGAAAGGGTATGCAGTTTATAGACGGCACTGCCCCCGTTACTATATAGGATTGCTTCTGGGGTTTCAAAACTTCGCTCAAATCTGAACACCTATTCTTTGCCAGTTCTACTAGAGGTTGATGTAGATAGCATATTTCCCATGCTTGCTTTTATCTCAATCGGTAGTGGAGAGGAGAATAGTCTGTCATTACCTGAGCTACACTTTACAAACATAGAACTCATAGTTAAACAGAAAGTGGCTGTTTTAGTCTCTTTGCTTAAGGTTTGTCGCTCACTTGCTTTAATTGAAGGGGACATTGATTTATGTGACACTTCAGTAGAACTTGAGACCGAGGAAGGCCTGGGAACAGAAGTAACAAGTCTATATGCTCTTGTCTGCATAAAAGGGACAAAGGTTAGGGTCCCTGTTGCATGGCCAGTATTGGCATTGACACACGCTGATGAGTTACTTTGAGTTGGTGCTGCAGAGTCCCTCATCTTAAACCCCAAGACATCTAGTCTCCCTTCCTATTTAGACTTGACACTTCTGAAAAAAGCTGTGCCATTAAACATGAGAAGTTGCTCAACAGGTTTCCAGATGAAGTGGACTAGCTTGCTTAGGAAGTTCTTTTTTTGAGTTCGAACAGCCTTGGAGAGACAATTTAAGCATGGGAGCTAGCAACCCCTTATAAACCACCACAATAATGAATCAGACTCGACCAAGGAAACTGAAGAAGCTATTATTAGGGCAGGGGATCTTTTTAGTTTTATGAGATGGCTATCTTGTTTTTTATTTTTCTCATACTATCCCTCTGCTCCCTACAAGAGAAAAATAATGGCCATGGAGCTCATACTGAGAAAAAATAATGCTTAATGTTTGGTCTATTGTACCGCCTACTCAAGTGCAGGGTGGTTCCATTACTCCTGAAAGCTGTCTCTGTCCTTACAGTAGAAGAATAACTTTACCTGATTCAACTGTAGTGTTAATCGGATCTATTATTGATAGTTGGGACAAGTTGAGAGAGAACTCTTTTCGCATATTGCTAAAGTTTCCTACTCCTCTTCCTGGCATCTCTAGTGAAGATATGGTCCAGAAAGTGATTGTATGGGCTAAGAAACTTGTTTGCAGTCCCCGTGTGAGAGAAAGTGATGCTGGGGCACTGACTTTAAGGCTAATATTCAGGAAGTATGTCTTGGAGCTAGGATGGATTATTAGGGCTTCTGCAAATGTTGTTTGTATTCAGGATCAATATGAACAGGTCAAGGGAGATTTTCAATTTATTGAGTTTGGAACTCCTGTAGTAGATTATATAAAATCACTTATTGATTGGCTGGATGATGCTGTGGAGGAGAGGGAGAGAGATCTTTCTGAGGCTTGCAAAAACAGTTTTGTTCATGGTGTATTACTTACTCTACGATATAATTTTGATGAATTGGATTGGAATTCTGATGCTGTCATGTCTAGAATTTCAGAGATGAGACAAGCATTGGAGAAACTTTTGGGATTGATTGTGCGAATTACTTCATTAGCACTTTGGGTGGTTTCTGCAGATGCTTGGTATCTTCCTGAGATGGATGAAATGGCTGATGATGATACTGACTTGATGGATAGAGTGGACAAGGTACAATCATCAGAACTTGGAGGCAGTAATTTAACACATGGTCAAGATAATAGACCATCAGAACAAATTGTCACGGTTGGTTGCTGGCTGGCCATGAAAGAGGTACTTAACTGATGTTTCAACTGGCCAGACTCTTTTCATATATGTTATGGATAACATTTATGCAATCATGGCATATCTTTGATCATTGCTGCAAATAAAGTATTAATGCTAGAAATGTTTTTGCATTATGGATAACATTTATACAATCATGGCATATCTTTGATCATTGCTGCAAATAAAGCATTAATGCTAGAAATGTCTTTGCAGTTGATACTGTGCATTTCAAGTTACGTCATAACAAGGAAAATTCTTGCATGTCCATGCTTTTTGGATTTATGAACCATTAAGTTATTGCAAAATAATATATATATATATATATTTTCAGGCGAGTCTTCTCCCAGGAACCATCGTAAGAAAAATTCCTTTACCAAGTAGTGGCTTAGATTTGCAAGATGCTCGTGTTTCTGTTGCTGCTGATGGTTCCACATCGACAATATCCAATGCAATTCTTGATGTCAAACAACTTGAAGAGATTGGGAACCACTTTTTGGAAGTCCTTTTGAAGATGAAACATAATGGTGGAATTGATAAGACAAGGGCTGGATTCACAGCACTTTGCAACCGTTTGCTTTGCTCCAATGATCCAAGGTATGTCCCCAGTTGGTTGTCCTTTCACTCCATCGCTGAACCTCTCTTTCCTTTTTACTTTCTCTAATTTTCTGTGATGTATGATAGAGCTGCACTGAAAAAGAGCGAAGAAAATAGTTTAGAGACGAAAAGAGTTGAGAAAATGAGAAACAATAGAGTGAAATACCAGAAAAAAGATTAAATAAGCCTTAGATAAAGGAAGAAATTGAGACTATGTGAATGTGCCTTAAAACCAACCATATATATTCTCAATGTTAATTTGTTAAGCTCACTCATCAAGGCAGAGAAAGCTAAGAGTCAGCTATATGTTTATAGTGCAAGTGCTTAGCAAATAATTGTTGACCCAAATGACTTTGTCAATTTTAGGATTCTATTCCTGGCAGAAGAATAAAAGATTGTGCTTTGGAAAACAGATAATTTAGCACATTCTAGACGCAGCCAACTGCCTTTTCGTTCTCACATCCTTCTGTATATGTTTTCTCTACTATTATATTCATTTTTTTTTCTTAGGCATATGAATAAGATCTGACTATTCTTTTTTCCACCCAATCTTTTTTTGCAATTATCCTGCATTTAGGATCGCTATTTTTTATTTTCTTCTTTGTTGTGCTCAAGTCGGTGTTCTCATGTGGGTTTTCCTTTTTAGACTTTGTAAACTGACAGAATCTTGGATGGAGCAACTTATGGATAGAACTGTGGTCAAGGGACAAATTGTGGATCATTTGTTGAGGACAAGTGCAGGTATTCCTGCAGCATTTATTGCTCTGTTTCTCTCAGAACCTGAAGGAAAGAAGCTTCTCCTACGGGCTTTAGGGTGGCTAATAGATTTAGCTAACAGCTTTTTGTTGGTTCCAGTGGATGGCAAGGGCATAAATGCTGACTCATGTAAGTTTTCATTGCCAATGTCAGACCAGGAACTTGATGGTGCAAAGCCATTTGAGATGCATGTGATGGAAAAGGCCTCAAAGATTAGAGATGAGGGTGTAATTCTAATTGTAAATGCATTTAATGTTCTTAGAGCTGCTTTTAGTGACGCTAACCTGGCTACTGATGCATCTGGTTTTGCTGCAGAAGCCTTGATTGTTTCAATAAACTCGTTCTCTTCTCCTTACTGGGAGGTCAGAAACAGTACATGTCTGGCATACACTGCCTTGGTACAACCACATGATAGGTTTTTTAAATGTTTAAAAACGAGAATCAGCACGTCATGCATTAACTGGGCTTGAATTTTTACACAGGTAATGTTTTTTTTTTTTTTTTTCTGTTTGACTTGGAGATGTTATTATGTTGTTCTTTCACACATTCAGCATACATTCTAGTGTGGTTTCTATGATGTCATAAACTTTTAGATATTCATGCCTGAGCATCAAAATTGAGACTTTTTACTCCACTATACCTGGACGTTTAACTTAATCTCCAAAATTTCTGGGAAACTTTTTCCCCTTTTCATTCTGAAAATGAAATTTAACCACAAGTCTCATTTCGCATTTAATTTACTTTTAGCCTAAAGTAACATCAGAGGTTTCTCCTTCTATGACACTGTTTGAAAGTCTAATAGTATTCTTAGTGCTGATATGACTGTTGTCTCTGACTGATTCTTGATTCTGAAGGTTGGAACCATTTGTGGAAAATGGTTTTGCAAAATCTGATGTATAAGGAGCTTTCTCCATCATATGGAATTAAACTGTGGACTTCATTTTATAGTTAGGTTATTATCTTGAGTCCTGCTAGTGAAATATTAGAAAGTAATGTCATCTGTTAGCACCTGACATCATTTTCTTACCTAAAGGTATCCCTCATTACATCCATTTTTTTACAATGAACTGAAAGTTGCAACTGATTCACTTGTTGATGCTACCACCGGTCATTCAGAATCCAACCTAGCAAAGGTTGTCCACCCAAGCTTGTGCCCTATGTTGATTCTTTTATCCAGGCTAAGTCTTCAACTATTGCAAGTGAGACCGGAGATGATCTCAATCCTTTCATGTTTATGCCATTTATCAGGAGATGCTCAACCCAGAGCCACCTGCAAATTCGTGTTCTTGCATCTACAGCTTTAATAGGCCTCATATCCAATGAGAAACTTCCAGCTGTCCTTTTGAATATTGCCTCCGAATTGCCTTGCATGGATAATCAAATCTTAGCTAATCGTGTCTCCTCAGTATTAGTAAACCCAAGCAGTGGAACCTACCATGTTTCCTTTAATTCAATTCATGGAATACTATTGCAACTAAGTTCTCTTCTAGATGCAAATTGTAGAAACCTGGCTGACATATCAAAGAAAGAAAAGATTCTTGGGGAGTTGATACAAGTTCTTGCAGCACGTTTGTGGATTGCCAGCCCCAAAAGGTGTCCTGCCCTATCCTTAATGCTTCCTTTCGGAGAGTGATTGATCACATGCTTAGTATTGGTAGAACAGACTATATGAATAAAACGTTCTTTTCCGTTTGTGATCTACTGTTGGAGCTATCTACAGAATGCTTAGATGTAGACGAGTTGTATGGATTTCCATATTACGATCCAATTGTAGCAGAGCTTCGTGAACAGGCAGCAATCTCTTATTTCAGTTGTGTGCTGCAGGCATCTAAAAAAGAAGAGGAGGTTCTTCAAAAGCATTCCATGCATCTATCACCAGATTCAAGGTTTTTGAACCTGCCTGAAACAAAAAATTTTGTGGGCCTCCAGGAAAAGCTGGTTCACTTCTTGTCAGATTCATCATATGAAGTTCGCCTTGCAACATTGAAATGGCTGCTGAAGTTTCTGAAATCAACAGAATCTAGCAGTGAGGTTCATCATATGTGCAGCAGTGAGGTTAGAGTTATTAAGCAATGGATGAATTCAATCCTACAGGGAACGATTTTGAAACTCTTGGGACTCTGAGAAGAATCATAGATGTATAAATTACATTCTGAGGATTCTTTTATTCTGGAACTTGCTGCAGTTTAAGAAACATAAGGACGAAAAATCTGCTGACTCTAGTTATGCTGGTACATTGGATTTTGATTCCACGTTTCAGTTTTGGAATAAGCTAATATCCTTGTACAAACTCACAAGACATACAAAGACTCAAGAGACACTCATCTGCTGCATGGCTGTATTTGTGAAACGGTTTGCAAGTTTACTTGCTAGCTGTGTTGCCTATATTGACAAGACTAACACTGGTGGGTGTAACAATTCGGATGAACTGGAAAGATCAGCACTCTTGTATGAATGTGTTACATTTTTTGTTAATCTGATCAAAGAACACAGTTCTGCATCTGAGCCAATAAACATGCGCAGGGCAGCTGCCAAATCTATTATTGCAACTGGTCTGTGTTTAGTCATGCATTTCCCTTTGAAATTTCAGGTGCGCATTTCGAACCTAAAGAAGTGGTTACTATGTATGCTAGTCAGGTACTGGAGATATGGTTTGTGTGCATCAAATTGTTGGAGGATGAAGATGATGGGGTTAGACAAAGGCATGCTGTGAATGTGCAGAAATGCTTTTCCACAAAAAGAACTAGAAGCAGCTCTGCTGCTGGAGAGGTCCCAATGCAAGTGGAGAAAGTGATTAAGCTGAGTTTTGGGTATCTGTCTTCAATCTTTGGTCACTGGATTAATTACTGTGAATATCTTTCGAAGTGGGTATACAGTGCAGCAAATTATGTGTTACCTAAAGAAGATCTGGTGAGGCGAGTTTTTGACAAGGAGACAGATAATGATCATGAAGAGAAGATGTTGATCTGTCAAATTTGTTGCTCCCATTTGGAGAAGCTTCCAGTTTTGAAATTATGGTTGGCTGATATGTCAATCAAACAAGAGTTGAAGAGTTACTTATACAACTGGAGAATGAGATTTCATAATCAGTTGATATCATTTGCCAAGGACCATGTTGAGAAACTAGGAAAATTTGATTGGATAGGCAGTGTGGGGAACTACAAAGATGCATTTTTGCCTCTATATGCAAACTCGAAATGCATTTTCGATGGGCAAGTTGAGGATGCTTCGACTCTACTAGCTGATGTTGTCGAACTAGGTAAAGCTATTGATCCATTTTTCATGAATCCTTTGATTTCTAACCTGTATTTGTCAGTTGTAAAATCACATGAAGAAAAGGTTGGTTTAATCGCGGATCAGCTGATATATAAGCTCATGGATGACTCGGTTCGGGATGGTTTTAATCCTTATTTTCTTCTGAGGTAAAATTTGAATTTGTAGACAAACTGGGTAGTTCATATTACAGGGGCTACAAGGGATCAAGGCCAACCCTACTTAGTTCAGTGTATCATACTGTTGTACTATGCTTGCTCTGCTTGTTAGAGTTCATCAAAGAGGTAAGATTTGTCTTGGCAGTAATTTATCCTCATTTGTTTTATTTTCTGCCTTTTTGTTGTTCTGGTTTTTTATTTGTTTGTGTATCTAAGGATCTGCTTCACTATACTGCTCTTGGGTGGGTCCAACACAAGATGACATCCTCTTTCAAAAAATTTTTGTTTGCAGTAGGAATATACATCGAGTGCATAATTTATATAGTTATATTTTTTAAAAAATAATAATAATATTTAAATATGAGTAATAATTTTACAAGGATAGTTATGGATAGTTTTTCTATATATTTTCTTTATTTGGTAATTTCAGTAAAAGTACTATGGAAAAAATTTGAGACTCTATGAGAATAAGATGACTCAATATAAGAGCTTTAGCACTTAGGAAGTAAGTGAATTAGCACTTGAATAATCTTCAAGCCATGATAAATCAACGATCTGCCATGAAAATTAATTTTGATGATAAGTTGCAGACATTATTTTTCTTCAATTTATTGCTAGATAGTTGAAAGATATTGATGGTATCGCTTAATAACTCTGCTCCAAATTATATGTTAATGGAGAGATAAGAAGGAAAGACAGAGAACTAATGGTAATCAGTATAAGAGAAGAATGGAGGACCATAAGGGCTTGAGAGATATGATAATCAAGAATCAAGAGACAAATCAGAGTTTTCATTGTGATAAAAAGGGACACGTAAGGCAAAATTACTAGTATTGAAAACAAAAAACTGCGGATATGCAAACAGTTGAAAACGAATCTAAAAAAACCAAAAATGAAACTTTCAAAATGTAAATTGAACTAAACTGAATTAAGTATAAAAATTAAATTGAATCAAATTAGTTTGATTTGATTTGATGGCAATTCGATTTAATTTGCACTAATTTTCAGAAAAGTTAAACTTTAAATATTTTTAATATAAATAATAGTTCAAATATATTTTTAGATATTTTTAATATGAATAATAAGTTTGTAATAGATTTTTATGTATTTTTCATCTAAATAATGAATTTCAAATAGGTTTGAACAATCTTGATTTAATCTAAATATATGTTTAAATTATTTTGATTTAATTTAATATAAGTTCGATTAAACTGAAATTTTTTATTAAAATTGAACTAAATCGAATTCACTGAATTTTTTTTTTTTTTTTGAAAAAATTAAAATTAAACTGAATCTATATAAAAATCAATCTAAATCAATTTGATCAATTTTTTTAGTTTTAACCATTTAAAGCCCTAAGAAAACAGAATGGAAGTAAAGATCAGAAAGAGGAAGAAAAACATAATGATGTAGCACTTCAATTTATGAGGATGCATTAGTTGTTTTGGTTGGAGATAAAAAATTGTGAACATGATGCTAATGATGTATATAGAGTGAATTGGAGATTTGGCAACTTCTCCTTATGCTACTTTTATAAGAAAATTTTTTTGTTACGTACAAAGTCGATGACTTTGGTATTATGCATATGACTAATTCAAGCAAACTAAAAATTGTGAGAATAAGTGATGTGCAAATTAAAAACCAATATTGGCTCTACAATCACATTGAAAAATGTTAATATTTCAAGTTCAAGTTATAATTTGATCTCTGCCCATGTTTTCGATCATAAAAGTTAGTATAATAAATTTGACACTGGAAGATAAAAACTTACGAAAGAGTCTAATTTTGACAAACGAAGAAATTTACTTGTATAAGAGCAATGTGAATATTGTTAAGAATAAATTGAAGAATATTGTGGGTAACTTGAAGAAAGAGGTGTTGCTATGAGAAGGAATGAATTTTTTAAATAAAAATAAAATTATATGAATTTTATTATTTAGAGTGAAAATAGACCTACATTGACTACGAGGTTTGGAGCTTAAGTGCAGATACACAATTCATGACATCTCTCCATAAACTGGAGGGAGAGAGATTGTTGGACTAATAGGTCGAATCTATATTATGAATTAAAAAAAAATAAACAAATTACTTACTTTGTAATATAGAAATCGGTTTTAAAAAAAATTTATTTGCATAACATGTAACTCCATGCTCAAGGATAGACTGTATGAATAAGCTTAGTTGATGGTTGCTTGTGAGAAACAAATTCTTGTGGACTTTCATTGCTGGACGACCATTTGGTGCAGCAGACAAGCATGAAAATGCAATTGTTGCACAAATATGATATCTTGTTCGGAAGTTTCACCGGTTGAAGGAGCCAAATGCTCGTTTAATACTTACTTTTAGCATTATATTTTGACCTAATGGTGACGATAAGAATTATCCTGGATGGGCCCCCGTCGATATTTCCAGTGCCACGACTCCAAAGATGTAGACATCACATTTGTAGTCACGACCCTGATGCAGACAAGCTCTCTCATGTCCCTCTTGGAAGAGCACTTTTGGGCACCGGATGAAGCCCTTATTCTTTTTGGACTTTTAGTGTTTTGTCTAGTTCAATATAAATTACCTAATTTTTTTGCAGATGTATGTAACTTAACTAAAGCATAGATTATACACATTTCTACTGAAAAATTGTTCTTAAAAGTGAGGCAGACAAGTATTCCACTACCCTAGTACTACCTTCTCTTACCTCTTCGATAGTTATTGTTTTTTGTTTCATCTTTTAGCTCTATGCATCATGTAGAATGAAAAGTTTACCTGGGGTTATGTATCCATCGGTGCCTGCAAATAGCTTTTTGATTGGATGATGAATGGGTTGTTGCCATGACGGATATTGTAGCTGAAACCTAAGTCCCCTATATTTGACAAATTCCCAATCAAGGAAGGTATTCCTCCACTGATTAAATTGTGACTTAGATTTGAAGTCGTTAACGAAACAAAGTTGTCTACTTTAAGTGGTATGCTTCCATTTAGAATGTTATTGCTTAATGACAGATACTCCAGTTGAGAGCAATTTGTAAGATCAATTGGGATAGGTGCAATTAACTGGTTGCTCGAGAGATCTAAATACGTGGCTCTGGGAAACGCCAAGATGATTCAAATGGTTTTAACTGCATTAAATCAAAAGGGGTAGTGAGCATCCGGAAGAAAAAGTGGAACCAAGGGACAAAAGGCTCAATTTGGCCAATTACCAAGAGATGAAGGGATAGGATCTAGAGGTTTGTTGGAGTGCAAGTTAAAATGGGTAACATTGGCTAAACAACCAATAGCATAAGGTATCTGGCCAACAAGGTAATTGTTGCAGAGGTCTAAATAAACAGGATTATTCAGCCCACCTAATCCTGGAGGGACAGAACCGTTGATTTGATTATTTGAAATGTCGTGATCCATTAACTGGGTAAGATTTGCAAGTGAACAAGGCAACTTAACGTTTTGATAATTGGAAGCCAGGTTCAAGAACGCGAGACTCGAAACTAGACATTTGAGAAGGGATGCTCCGGCAAAGTCCACCACAACCAAGATTAAGCCGGACAAGATTTGGGAAGGCAGCAAAGTTAACTTGCCGATTATTGGATCCCATGGTGCATCTGCGCGATAAGTACAATAATTGGATGACACCGCCATCATCATTACAAAATACTGCTGCCCACCTGCAACAATAGGATGTGATGTTTAGTGCTGTCACCCCACCATCCACTGTTTACTAGAGCCTTTGCTTCTAAATCCAAGGACAATGGGTCAAATGCAGCCACCAAGGCAGCAGCTGTAATGATAATAGAGATATCCGTGGTAACATGCTTTAGCTGATGCTTTCAACTTTCAATTCCAGACTTGAAGAGGTTCTCTTAAAGACTCTCGAGGTTTCCTGTTGACTTAACAGGTCATACTTAAGTGTATGGTATATTCCCAAAAAAATTTCTAGGTCTACCAAAGATGCTTAGACAATTTAACCAAAGAAGGCCACCTGTCACTTGTGGTTATACCAATAAGCTTACATAGATGCACAAAAAAAAAAAAAGGGGAGACCATCAATACCTGAGGGTATCATTCTTAAGTGACAGATGAAAGCATAATCACTAGCAGTAGCAAACTGAATATAGATCCCCTTTCTTATTCAATTCTCAATGATGAATTCTTGAATTTCTATTCCTGCATGACGAGCTGCGCCTTGTACTCGCAACAAAACTTCATCTCCAACTTTTAATGAAGTAACTGGGATTACTACATTGTGCTGTCCATTTCCTGTAGAAGATTGATGGGAATATTCAGATTCCAAGATAAGAACAAATAAACAGCCAGAACCTTCCAGAACTTATGATTTTAAATCATAACAGACCTTGGCATGGAGGCACCAATGCAACTGTTTCTGCATTCTGTAGGAAGATGTTGTAAAGCATTTGATCATCTCGAGTCTATCTGTCAGACAAAAAAAAACAAAAAAAACTAGCTCTAATATAATTTTTGAAAAAATGGTGAGAAAAAAGATCCAACATGCAATAACCAGGTGACTCAAAACCAACTAGTAACAAATAAAAATTTTAACCAAGACAAGTGATGGCTTCCAGCCAAACTCATATTTTCGACCAAAATCTCTTTGTACTCATTCACTTGGCAGTTGTCACTTCTTTGTACTCCATTCATTTGGGTGTTTTCACTGTACTAATGTGGCAACCAAGGTAAAACTAGGGCACTATATAGTATCGCACTGGTATAGAAGCAACATGCAAGAAATTCTAGTTGCATTAGTTTCCATATAATGTTGTGGAAAATGATTAGTCATGTTTTAAATTCATTTAATATGCTGCAGGTTCCTCAAGGCAATTAGACAATTCAAGGCCCAAAAAAAAAGGAGAAATAAATTTATAAGTAATCCTTATATGCGCGAAATCTCTTTGCCCTGATTTAGTTGTGCTTTCAAAACCTGTGTGCAAAGTTATACAAGTATTAGGAACATTAGACCTTTAGAGGGTCTCTCAAAGAACCTTCAACAAGGTTAACGTCACCAAACTAGACAACTAATAATTTTTCACTCTATCCTCATTCATTTTGTGGACAGTAAACACAGAAGCCAAATTTTCTGGAAAGTTGGCAAAACTGCTGCATTTAGCTTGCTAGGAAGAATAAAGTCAAAGAGAAGTTTAATTTCCCTTTAATCACTCAACTTTTTCAATATCTACGAAGTAAGAGCTCAACTTCATAAGCAAAAGTGGAACAAAATTAACTAATCAAACATTTTATTATAATAAATTCACATTGAGGTAGTAAGGTTATTGTTATATCTTCCGACATCATTCTGGAAAATTGTTATATCTTCCAACATCATTCTGGAAAATTGTTAAATGAAAAAGAAATTAGTATGCATCAAAAAAAGAGCTGCAAACTAAATACTAAATCTACATCTTTCTAGTGAATATCTTTCAATAAATGCCATTTCTTGATCGACAACTTCCCAAGACATGAGAATAATTTAACTCAATGAGGCCTATAAAAGAGCGTGGCAGTTTGACTATCGTGAACACAAAACCTACTACTGAGCTTGATGATTGAGACAAATGCTCCTCATATGGATAAAATTTTGACAGTTTCTAATAAACAAATAGCACAGCCCCCAAAATTGTTCCACTCGGTAAAGGATCTGAAAAGTTTTTAGATGAAAAGGTCATGTTTTATTATGAAATCTGTTGCACAAACCTTTGCCTCCACAAGGACAAGAGGTCTAGATTCTATCTTCACACGCCCAACAATTGCTGTTCGCTGATGGCCTTTTTGGTCAACTACAATAACTTCTTTTCCCGCTTTCAACTCTGCAAGGTAGCAAGTCTTTCCTCCTGGAACAGAGACATATGCATGTACTGGTCCCTGTACATTTCCATCAGAAACTTTGTAAAAACGGGCTAAGAGAATAACAGAACAACAGACTTATGGAACACTCAAATGCCAAACGTCTGAATCATTAACTTATTTGTTGTCCAACTTAAACTATAAGCATTGCACACAAAAAATTCCAAAGTGTTTCCATATTGAAATATTAATAGTCTCATTCGGTTATGTTGATGCACATCACAGAAAAGTTAAACAATCAGGCATATGATTTAGATTATTTCAACCTTGTAAATGCAACTTCTCTCACATGGTATATTTGAGAAAAATTGATATTGACTTGCACAATGTATGAGAAAATGAGAAAACAAGAAATCAAACAAAAGAATATATTACCAAAATTAGGCAAAGAAAAGAGAGAAATTCATGAAATATAAATTCACTTATTAATTAAGAAATGAATTCATCAAAATACATATATGACAAGCTCAGAGATTCGAGAATTGAACATCTATAAAAGACGAGAATAATTAATTTTTTCTAGCAAATGACTGCTTTCAAGCCTCTCATATCGATATATGTCAGTGATAAAGTTCAGAAAATGTAGTCAAAGTCAGCTGTAATAAATCAGCTGTACCAAATTGCTGATTTAACTAAAAAATTTTTTTCCTATATTGGAGGACTAGTTGCAGCAACTTAAGCACACCACGCACATATTTTACAGGATTTGCAAAATTTTCAATAAGCTACATGGTTATCAAAATATCATCTCCACTATTAGGGGGGAAAAACTCACTGCATTAACACGAAAAGGCCTGCTAGCAATGTAATTTGACTCCAGGCATTCAGAGTGAACAAGGAATAGTCCTCTAGCAAAGGAACCAACCTGTGAGATGATATCGCACTATCATAATTGATGATATCCGATCAGTTAAACAATAAATCATGAGATTCAATCTGTATAGTGAAAAACTAGGAGTTACCATAAGTCCTTCACCAGGTTTCATGAGGCTGCAGAGATCCACACAAGCACGATCGCCCATTCCCACTGCTTGAACCCTAGTTACAGTGGCTTTGGTCAAGCTCGACAGATTGTTTGCTTCATTTCTTCTCTCAAAGTAGTCCTGCTAATATAATCAGAATAAGGAGCAGTGCTTCATAACTCAAGGAACCGAAGTTCCCCAACCTAAGAAGAAATTACCTTGAGTTCAAAGACAGATTCAATATCCTCAACTTTTAGAACAACTCCACCTAAACCATGCTCCAAGGCCTACTAACACAAAAGGGAAAATTCATACATCATTAAATGATGAAATCAAGGATAAAAACATAGCAGAATGGAATGAAATATCAAGCTTTAAATTTCAAGATTCCTTCATTATAGTGGATTTGATAGATACCTCAAGGAAGATTTGTGCCTCAGAAGGTGTATTTGAGATAGCAAACACAGTTTTTTTGCTGTCTTGGAATGCTGCAACAATATTCTCTGCGGGTATTATCTAAGAAACATAATAGCAAGCCTTAGAAGTTCACTCTTAAGAACATTAATAAGGAAAATTTTCTGATCAATTACTCTACCCAAAAGAAAGGTAATTTGAAAAATCTGAGCAAGCTAATACCATGAAAATACAAATTATATCTTAACAAATCTTTTGCATAAAAAATGTGACCCTGACTTAGGAGAAAAATATACTTGTCAGCAAGGCATAAGCTATCAAAGGCAGGATCCACAGCATGCCAATTACTCAATGTTCAAGTTAGAGGTTCTACTCCCATTGGATAAGCAACTATTCATCCAAATTAAGACAAACAAAACCATTCAGACATGGTTGACATATATAAAATTGAAGACTATTAGATCATAAATTCTCAAGTTCGAGAGACATAACACCTGCCAACCCAGTAAATCAATAAGGATATTCTCAGCCTGCACATTTTCCAGTTGAAGTTGCTGTAGCTCTTGAGGAGTTGAAACCTGAAAAATGGTAGCAACAATTTTGCTATCACCATCCAAAACCTCGCCTTCTTCAATAAAAAGGGGACGTATCATTGCAATTGCTGTAAATCCCATAATCCAAACATCAAAATGAGAAATTTGCATACCATACGAAAGTGTTCCAGCCTCTTTCAACAGCAGCAGTCATGACTTGCTTGTTCTGTGTTCATATCCATACGCTCTTGGATTTCTCATAGGCACCCGCTGCTATTCTTGAATAAGAATTCAAAGACATTGTCACAAGAGAACTTGGGTGCCACTGGTTTGTCTTGCTCGTGTTTGATTTTCTGGAACGAGAATCCCATGAAATCAATCTGCAAAAATTCAATTTATCTGCACATATTTATCAGATTAAACAAAAATGAGCAGCTTTACAAAGAGCAGACACAGCTTCGCAGAAATAGAAAGAAGAAGCGGAATGAGAGTGTAGGAACCTGCTTTGGTAGTAAAGCCGAAGCAGGTGAACTGCTTGGGGAATCCTAGGAAAGTAGCAGAAGACAGTAACAAGGTAGCCATGAACATGGTTTCCAATTTCTAGCTGGGTTATGATTTGTTCTATTGGATTTGGACTTGGACTCTAGGCGACCTTGGGTAACGTGGGAGAAAGACATTTCCAATTAGTTACAAATATGGAGTTATATCTTTGTTTTAGAAAAAAAAGATTTATGGGAAAGTCCAATTATCGAGTTCCAATATTCCACTGTGGAAATTCATTAAAGTGTTTTAGTTTTTCATTTATAATTAGAAAATTAAAATTTAGAGATACTCTAAAATATAGATAGATATAATAATATTATAAATTTCATATGAGTTTCAATTTGCGATAATAAATATAGTATTAATTGACGATGATGATTTTTTTTAAAGTATTGAAAAAGAATGATTATATTGATAAAATTCAAATCTAAAATTTATTTTTAAATAATCTTACCTTAGTACTAAATTAAGATAGCAATTAATTGAAGGTAATTTTGTTAATCAATTGAACTAAGTTGTGCTATTTATTCTATCTTCTTTAGAGGGGCAGGAAACATGTTTAAAAAGATATTATTTTTTCTTCTCTATTAAGAGATGGACGCTTCATTGGATCCTTTCAAAATTGTAGTTCAATTGATCAGAGCACCACCCTGTCAAAGCGAATGCTGCGGGCTTGAGCCCTGTTAGTCTCAACGCCAAATTCTTCGAGAATCAAAAAGCTCAACGCCAAATTCTTCGAGAATCAAAAAGTTTTTTCAAGTTTAAATTTATTTAAAATAACTCTGTAACTTTGAGAGAATTCCTCATAAAGGAGTCACAGTGACCAAATCCGAACGACTATTTACCAAAAATTACAGATTTTCAGTGTCTTTTTTTCGACGTGCGTAAACCCCATAGTATATTGTTTTTTGCTGCCAAACTGTGGCTTCAAAGTGGCAGCATTTAGTGTTTTGAGAAGCATAAAATTCTACCAAAAGATTTTGGTTTTTGATAATTATGGTTTTGTGATTTGTTTAAAATCCTATCATATAGTATAATATCTTTATAAAATAGTATTAAATCTGTAATTTCGTTACATTTATCTAACTTGATATCAAATTTTATGTATTATTTCAACTAACTATATATGGGTGTATAATTTATTCACTCTAAATAAAGAATTTTTTTTACTTTATATATATTTGAATATATTTTATTTCTATCACTGTAAAATTTGTTCAAATATATATGGAAAGTAAATAAAAAATAAATAAATTTTATATTTAGATTGAAAAAATTTTGTATTTAAATTTTATATACATAATTGAAATAAAGTATAAAACCTAGTAGCAGCTAAAATGGATGTAACGAAATTACTAATCTAGTGTCACTTTACAAATGATATTATACCACAAAATAGAATTTTACTAATAAATACATCACAAGTCCATGTTTACAAAAAAAAAAAAATTACAATATGGCATTTTTTCTTTCTATCTTTTTTTTTTTTTGTTTCCTTTTGTGAGTCTTATAGAGTCCTTGACAGAGGTGCAATTAAGGAAAAAAAAAAAAAAACTTTTCTGCTCTCTCTGTGCTTTATAGGCCAATCCAATGACATGTTTATAATAATTCTCAAACTTATTACTTAATAATGATTTTAGTAAAAAAAATAAAATTGTTCTAATTTAAAATATATTTTTATTTTTAAAATTTCTGAGAATTTTATTATAATTTAATAAACAAATAACTTTTAATTCAAGAACATAAAGTTTCTTTGAAAGTTATATTTTAAAAATATTTTTATATATTATGAGAGTACGTATAAACTATATATACTCAATAATTAAGACTATAACAAAATTAAAATTAATTTAATTTAAAGTAAATAAGTAAAAATAATTAGTAAAATTATTTTATAAAAAATCTGCTAGCACTCATCTAGATGATGGGACATATTAAGATAAGAACTGTAATTAAGGGTCCATTACTATCTCCTAATTAACGATCCATTAATATCCATTTGGCAGCACTAATGGCCAAAATTTTACCGTGAATAGAGAGATTGCAATTCGGTATAGAAATATGATTTTGTAGATCCTAAATGACTTAGATGTCCTTTCAGAGCAAGATCAATGGCATTGAAAAGTTTATCTCATAGCAAGGTCATTGGTGTTGAAAAGTTTATCTTATAAGCCTTCCAATTCAACTTATAGCTATGGTGGAGAGTAAAATAAAATTCTGCCACATTTTGAGAGTCACACCGGACAAATGAAGAAGAGCTAAAATTTTACTACCACCACAAATAGACTCTTTATATCAGGATGATTTTTTAGTGTAGGAGGTGTCCCATGACTGGCGACGATAGCTTCGGTGATAATCCAATGAGATTTTTTGCAAATGCCTCTATAAAAATATCTTATAATTTTTGAGACACATATTAATACTTATTTGTGTCAGCTAAAATATTACTTCTGTTATTTCACAATATTTATCATTTTAGAAAAAAATTATTTCAATATAATTGTCATTTTATATTATCAATGTAATATTAATTATTTATTTTTTAAATTTAACTTCATCGTCATTTTCTCTCTCTCTTCTAATTAAATGTTTTCCTATTAATGTTAATGTAAAATTTTAGTTGAAAATGATTAAGGGTATATTAGCTAATATCAATTGAAATTACTTCTAATTATTGTTTTTTTAATCTAAATGCATAACTCTAAAAAGACAGAAATTATGAAACAGAGAGAATTGTATTTTTTTATCAAATAATTATTAAGCAACAATTTTAAGAAAATTGTGTTCAGTAAAAATTATTATAGGTATTTTAAAGGATGAATTTGATTAAATTATAATTTGAAGAATATTTAACATCCTTAAATCTAATTTAAGAGGCCTAAAAAATATTTTTACAAACTATAAGTTTAGAGAAAATAAGAAAATAATTAATAAAAATTTATATTATGAAGAATGAATATATTTATGAAATTTTTTTAGTATTGCAAAAAAAGAAAATATTAGAAATCAATATTTGAATTTATTAAATTGGATTATTATCTTGATTTGAATATTTAGACTATGAAGGACATCATAATTATACTAATGACATTGAATGGGCATATAAATTAATTTTGGATTGAGTAATTATATTTATCAAAATTATTTGATAAAATTTTGGATTGAGTACTAAGTATCTACATTGATTGCTGTCATAGGAAATCTAGACTAAATATAGAAGAAATTTTAGCATCATATTGATAGAAATTTTAAAGATTTATTCCTAAAAATTTTATTGATAATATATTTTTACCATATGATAGATTTTTTTTTTTTTTTTTTTGGAGGAGCTAACAATAGGATTCAACGAGTCTAAGAATATAAGTTTATAGATTTACTCATTAATTTGCGAATAATATTATTCAAAATAAATTATTTATTCGTTAAATATTATTTTTTATATATTATATATATAAATAAATACGTGTGCGCACATTCACATTAATGATTTTGACTAAGGAATTAGAACAATCCTATTTGATATATAGATTGAATGATTGATACATATGTGCGTTAGGTTTGAGAATTGCTCATTGAGCCACATAAATTAATAAATGAAAGTGAATGATATATAAATCATAAATTGTGTAACTAAATTTGAGATTTGCTCATTTGTCATAGTAATTCCTGTAATATTGGATTGAAGATTTGCTAGCAAAATCATAAAAAAAAAAAAAAAAAAAAAAAATATTTAATAAATTATATTAAATTAATAAAAATACAAAATTTTTGAAAATAATTTTGTTTTTTGCAATTTTTTATTTTTATTTCTTTTAATTTTTTTTTTAATTTTTCAACCAAAAAAAAAAAAAAAAAAAAAAAAAAAAAAAAGAGTTAATAATTTCTATGCAGTCAGATTAGAACTTTGCTCACTAAATCACAAGAACATGCATATCAAGTTGGAGTTAAACTCGCTAAAATACAACCTTACTTTTATATGAAATTGAATGACTTAAATTGAATTAAGAAATATCATATAATAAAACTGATATATGAGAATATAAGTCTATCTAAGAGGTTATGTAATGGTCATGTTGATTTTCTCCACTATGGTTGAATAATTTGAATTTTATTGATAATTTTACTTGTGGATGCTAAGAATGATCAAATCCAGTTATAAACTAGTTATTTAAAAATATCCAAAATCAAAATTGATATTTATAAATTTTGATTTAATTTTGGTTCAATACTTATAAACTTCAATCTCTTTTTTATTATAGATAATTTAAATTTTTGTCCAATTTAGTTTTAATTTCAATTTTATTTGGTTTATCATAATTCAATTATTTAGTTATTAAAAAACTTAAACAAAACCAATCAAAGGATATCCATTTAGATTTAAATTTCCTAATTAATATATATAGAGTATATTAACGTGTGTGTGTGTGTATGACTTAAAATAAATAATGCATGTAATATTTGTAGTTCAATTATTTTATTTAATTCAGTTTTGATTCAAATATTTTTTGTTTAGTTATTTTATATTCGATTCTATTTATTTAGGATTGGTGTTCGCCTTAAGTAGATGATTATATATGTAATAGTGCATAAAATTTAATTTTTAATGAGTTATATGTTGCATAGTGTCATTCATAAAAAAATCGAGTGCTTATCCTTGTTTACCCATTTTTTTCAAGTCCAATGAGTTTTGGTTTGAAAGAATCAAAGCACTACTCTCTTTCCTTGTAGCAGCTCATTTTGAGTAAAGTCTAGCAATGATATAAGGGCATAGTGACTAGAACTTCGCAATTATAGTTTGATTGGTGGATGAGCTATGGTAAACAGATTAACTTTTTTTACTGGTTATCTATTTATAAAAATATATATATATTATTAAATATAATTAAAAATATGAAATATTGTATTTGGAGAAATACATCTCCTTGATGAATCGAATATAAATGATTTTTATTATCATGCTTATTGTAAATAAATATTTTATAAGAGTTGAGACTTACTGAGGTATTGGTAGCTTTCTTTTTTTTTTCATTTTCTAGTGTCGATTTTCTGTTCAAACCAAATTGTGACACATCGGCTTAAAGAAAAATAATGGCAAAAGCTTTAATTGAGATATCTATCAGATGGGGAAAAAAAGGCAAAAGCTCCATGCTTTTGCTCATCATTAACACATCAACTCATTGTTTCAATGAAAACTTAATCAAATTTATTTTAGTTTAGTTAAATGCACACATAAAGCTCTATGATTCTCTGACCATTAATAGGTTAGTTGATTGATTCATTAACAACACAATCAAAATAATTTTAATCACATAATTTTACTTTTAATTTAATAATTCAATTATCATGCATCTCAATTAAAATATATTTTTTAATAAAATGGTATCGTTCATTCAATTTAATAACTATATCTACAATCTAAGATATTTGTATTTAAAAACTATTATTAACTCTAATATAGTACTTTGAATAATTTAATTCACTACTTTGAATATCTTTCGCATGACTCTAAAATTATTTTAATGTCGTAACATCATTATGAATGATACTACTCAACAAAATTATAATAAAATTTTGAAAAATCATAATTATCGTATAAAATAGATAAATAGTATTTCAAAATCAATAGATATTATTTCATTCACAAAATATAAAATAATACCCATATAAGGAGAGAAGATATCCATAAAAAGGGGAAAAAAAGAGATCCATTAATAAAAATAAATCATCCATAAAAGAGAATAAAATATCCATAAGGTATAGAACTTTATATAATGAAAAAAATAAAAGATAAATTTATCAATAGAATGATAGATCTGTGTTTATTAAAAGAAATAAATAATAAAAAGAAAAAAGAAAAGAAGAGGACTACTATTGATTAACTAGTGATAGCCTCAAATGAAAACTAATAGAAAAATCCTAGAAAAAAATAGTTGAGAGAGTGATTAAAAATATATTCAATTTTAATTGTAACATGCAATGAATTAATCACAATAATTAAGTTTATTTATTTTTAATTTAGTTACAGACCATAGATTAAATTAACATGAATCTTACTTAAAAATCTATTTCAATTTGGTTTATATATATATATATATATATATATATATATATATATATATAGAGAGAGAGAGAGAGAGAGAGAGAGAGAGAGAGAGTGAACAAATCATGATACTTAAGATTCTTTAGTTTCTAATTTAATTAACACATACCGACAAAATCTATTATGTAATAATATTTCTAATAGATGTTTCAATTTAGTGCAAATAAAAAAACTATGGAAGCATAATTATTAAGTTTATTTCATTTTTAATTCAATTAATATCAAAAAGGAAAAATTTATTTACTTTGCTTTTTAATCCTTGCTTGATGCGAACCAAATTAGGGGCAACTTTAAAGCTATAAAAAGTAAAGAGAACTATAAAGGAAATCTCATTTAAAATGAGAAAAACATCACAAAAGTTTTAAAACATGTTTTATTTGAAACTGCGTTATTGAACTAGCTTTATTTGGATCTATCATATTTAAACTTGTCTTATTTGAACCTATCTTATTTGAACTTGTCTTACTTGGACAATCTGCTTTACTAGGGTAAAATGATCATTTTTGCACTTTAATTTCATATATGGATCGTCAAATTAAAATCTATAAGTCAACCCTATAAATAAAAAAAAAAACTCGTACTAAACATGTTCTAAAAGATTCTAAAAGGTTCTAAAAGATTTCATGAAGGTTCTAAGAAGTTTTGAAAAATATTTCAACATCTTTAATTGAAAGAACAATATTTCTAAAAAGGACGTAAAGGGGGAACGACACATATGATAAAAAGAAATCAATAAAGTCAAGTCAAATATCTTTCAAGATATGCAATATCTCAAGAATATTTCTCTTTCTTTCTTGGTCAAATGCTACTTCCTCTTTAGAATAAGATTTCTTTTGTTTCTTGAATTGAATTATTAGTTAACAATTAGAAAGTTTGGATGCTTTTCTTAACCGAATAGGTATGGAGCTTTTTGCTATTTTGTTTCTTCTTAATTTCTAATTTAAGAATTAATCCTTTGTTCCTAAATAGATGTGTATTGTAACTATAAATAGACCATCCAAATCATATATTTGAAATTGAATTTTGATAAACATAATTCTGATTTCTTATAAGAAATTGTTCTCTTCTTTGATTTTTGAAAAAATTTGTTGAGGTTATTTAAGGAAGGGCTTAAGTAGCTTTACAAAGCTGTTTAATTCTAATTTTAAAATTGACTTAGTTCATTCTAGGTTTGGACATTAAAGTCTATTTAATTCTGTTATAACTTTGGTTGCTAAACATAAATTTTTTAGAAGTCTAGTTGAAAATTAAAGTCTCTTGCTTGATTCTTGAATGATCCTTAGGCAAAAGTAATAATATTGCACATAGAATTGAGATAAGTTATCCACGTTTGTATCATTGCTTCAATTCAATTAACTTTATTTCTAATTTATATCATTTTCAATTCAATTAATAGATGTTTTTATCATCAGGCTCATATTAGAACAATTCAAAAATTCAATCCTCACACCAATAGAACATTGTCCATCCTAAGCCATACAAGGCATTCATTGTAAATGCCTTTAAGCTCCTATTGTTTGATCAACTCAAACCAGTTACCAAACCAACTACAATTTTTTCCTAGAAAATCTTTCATATCATCATTGTTGTTAAATAAAATTAATACCCTCTTTCCCACCATTACTCATGTTTATAAGAGTTGAATAAAAATATCATGACCCTGTTTAGGATGCCTAACATGGCCACGTATAGAGATGCACAAGTTTTAATTCACTCTTAATTAGATTAGGCTGTTTCGGATGCCTAACATGGCCACGTATAAGATGCACAAGTTTTAATTCACACTTAATTAGGAGGGGGGTATAGTAGCAACTTGTTAATAAGATACTATGGTAATCTTAAACATATAGGAATAATAGCCAAATTAGTTATAGCAGGGCCAAAAGATCTAAATAATTGTTAGCATACTTTACAAGAATTCTTTTATTTTTGAGCAAATGCCCGTTGAGAGTGAACACAGTGTTAGAAACTTTCACCTCCTATTTTTTTTTACTTCAACTCACTTATTCTGATATAATTGAGAATTTTTAGTAACTAGAATGTCATGTGCAAAACTTTTACATGGATAAAAGGCCAATTTGGCACCTAAATTTTTTTAAGAAATTTAAATCAATCCAAATTAACTTTTTGAGTTAATTCAACACCTAAAATTAAGTTAACTCAACATCTAAAATTAGATTCAATCTATCATAAAATTTAAGTTTAGGTATTAAATTAATTCAAAAGTTTAATTTAGGTTGATCTGAACTTTTGAAAAAGTTTAGGCATCAAATTTTCCCTTAATCCATTTAAAACTTTTTGGCATGTGATATTTCAGCTACTAAAAATTCTTAATTTTTTCAAAATAAGTAAATTGAAATAAAAATAATTATTTAGTGGCGTAATTGCACAAAATTGATTTTAAATGACTATAATAGAATTTGACATATAATTAAGTGACCATTAATATCATAGAGATCAATCTCAAATTCCAATTAGAACCCACAATGCGAAAAGTTCTAATGGACACATGCTTTTTTATGGAATAGATGGGTTGTTAAGCTCATCATACCTACCAACGTCTTATAGGTTCTCTTTCCAAAGCTAATGACGAGATAGGAGGGAAATGAGAGAGACAAGCTATTGAAGGTGTATAAGTAGGGGTGAGCAAAACCAAACTAAAATTGAAAAATTGAATCAAACTGATTAATTTAATTTGGTTTGATTTGATTATGTTTTATAATTCAATTCAATTCTACGACTAATATTTAAACTTTTGATTTTCGGTTCAATTCGTATAAATAAGAACCAAATAAACCAAATCAAAATAAAACAAATAATTTTTTAAATTTATAATGTCCTTGAGAGTATTTATGCCTTTTATTCTACAATAAAAGAAGCCCTACCTCTGTTTTAAGTTTTCTAAACATATTCTATCGTTCTCTAGTTCTTTCTTCTCTTCTTCCCTATGTTCTTTCTCCTCTCATTCTTGTTCTTCTTTTTTTTCAATTTTTTTAACTAAAACATATTTAATCCTTTTATTTTCATTAACACGAGTCATTTTTTTCTTTTTTTGGCTCATCATCCTCATGTAGAGGAGAGAGAAGTGACAACAGTTATAGAGGTGTTTTGATTTTTGGACCATGATATGGAGGAAGTAGAAGTGCTTTCTCCATTTGGGAATATCAAAGAAACAATTTTACGTAACTAATAAAAAAAATTAAATGCTCGAGCCTCCCTTTGATTTTGTTTTGGAAAAAAGAATGAATCATCTTTTGAAGATATGCTCACAAAATCTTATTGAAAGAAATGAGCGGAGCCACTTAATTGTAAAGAAGGATTTTTTTTTTTCCAATCCATAAAATTTTCATAAATTTGTATTAATATTTATGATCAATGTGTTTTGATGTGTTTAGTTAAAAATTTAGGGTTATTTTACAATTAATTTTTATGTAAATTTAATTTGAGATTAGTATTTTTAGTTATTTGGTATTTGTAATTAATATTTAGAATTAATTTATTTTGTTTTAGACTTAATTTTATAATTATATTGTTAATTTTTACATTAGAAGATTATTTATCAAAATTTTCATGTAATTTTATAATTCTTATTTAGTTGCATAGATGTTGATTAATTGTATTGTAATTTGAAATTCAAACGGTGATCCAATACTATTCCTCAATATTTCATTTTGCATGGTGTTGGTTCATTGTATTGTAATTTAATTCAAACTATGATCCAATGTTGTTCCATATTTTATTTTATTTGGTATTTGCAAAACCGAATCCAAAAATCGAATTGAATCAAATTTTTTGATTTGTTTTTATTTGATTTTATAAATATTTCTATTCAATTTGATTAGTTTTTAAGAATATTTCAATTTATTCAATTTTATCACCGAATTAACCGAATGTTTAGTCATAAATATAAGCTTTCCTAGTCTCTTTTCAATCTACACAAAATCATTATTGAATTTGGGTTCACATTACAACGTTTTCATATATTATATTGCATTATAAGATCAAAACTAATATAATTTTTAAAATTAAGTAATAATTTTATTAATATATATAATTATTTATAATTTAAATAATTTTTATTTTTAATAAAATTGCTATAAATAATTAATAAGTGACATATGTAATTTAAAATTTTATATTCTCTTTGTTTATTAATACATATTGTTTAAAAGAAGAGTTTTTGTTGCTTAATATATAACGTTTTACAATTTTCTATAAACATTAATTAATTTTTTCTAACTTTACTATTTTCCTCCTCCATAATACTTAATATTCTGTTTCCTTTCCAATGATAAATAACTAAGAGTGACATAGATTTTTATTTAAGTAATAACACTTTTTAAATACAATCTTAATTTTTGTATAAAAACCTAAACGACATATATTAAGGAATAGAGAGAGTAAAAATGATATCATATGATATGCGTTATTATAGAATGCATCTTAACTTGTACATATTTTATCAGTATACATCTATTTGGTGGAAAACTTGAAAAGCATGTAATGCTTGTATGACTTCCCCGGATACACAATCTGTGAAGGGAAGTTGGGATGATTCACTGCATCGGGAAATCCTTGAGTCTCAAGACACAAAGCAGCATGAGGTTTATACACAAACCCACCTTTTCCCTTCTGGTTCAACTTATTACTCGTATAGAATTGTAAACCAGGTTGATTTGTGAACAGCTCCATTACTCTTCCAGACTTGTTATCGCATACTATGGCTGCTTTCTTCATCTTTTTGTTGTTCTTTGCGGTATCATCCAGTGCATAGTTGATGTCATAACCGTTAGGTAGTTGATTGATCTTGCTTCCAATGGTGGCTGGTTCGAGTAAATCGTAAGGCGTTCCTTTAACCGACACAATTTTGCCGGTGGGAATAAGCTGGCTATCCACAGGAGTATATTGGGAGCCAAAGATTTGAATTTCTTCTGAAAGGATATCACCACTATTTTGACCTCCAAGGTTCCAGTAGCCATGTTGAGCTAAATTCACAGGTGTAGCCTTTTTCAGAGCTTTTGCTTTCATTATTATGCTCAGTTGGTTGTCTGCAAGCAATGTGTACCCTAAGGTCACACGGAGATCACCCGGGAATCCTGCACCAAAACCGTAGTGTAAAGAAATCTGATATTTAACCCAAAAAAACCTAAGCTATTATGACAATATAAAAGGATACAGACCTTCTTCCCCATCAAAGCTGCGATAAGAAAACACAATGCGAGGGTTCTGGCCTTCTTTTTTGTACTTTTTAACCTTCCAAACAACCTTGCTGAATCCTTTAGGGCCACCTGTTAATACATATTCATGCAAGCAAATTAGACCAAGGTTAATCTGTTAGAAGAGTGGAGAAAAAAAAAATCCAATCAAACTATGCTTGATTGATTGATTAATAGGGTGTGCAGGCATTAAATTTCAATTTTTTTTAGATTCATCAGAGGCTTAATGAGTCATGAACTATTCAGTGTATAGCATCAAATTCCACTCCCACATTCTATCAAATATTAGTGAAATGGAATTAACTCAGGAATTTGCAGATAATTATTGCAAGTGTGAGTACTATGAATTCAATATTCAAAAAATTCCCACAAAGAAGATCAAAATTAAAGAAGAAAAGAACAATGTAAAGTGCAGGAATTTCCTGAATGAAGGGGTTTGGGGTAACATACCATGGAGCATGTTTTTTCCTTCATTAGCAATTAGTTTATAGAGGGTTCCATTCAAAGTAAATTGAGCACCACCAATTCTATTAGCAACTCGTCCAACAGTGGCTCCAAAGTATGTTGTATCGTTCTGTACAAAATCATAAATTTCATGTCAAGAAATTAACCATTATGAGTAGGTATAGAATATGGTGCTGTAAATAGCATTAGAACTGTTATGCTCTCTAATAAAAAGAATTGTTATGGCCAACCTCAAGAATTTACATCTTATGTAGCATTTCCGTCTACAATTCAAAGTAAAATGATTTTTCTATCCTTTTTAACTTAATTAATTATCAAGGCCTAAGAGAGTGAGAGAGTGGTATGGCACCATCAACTCATAAAAAATTATTTAATAAAAATTAAAAATAATAACTAATAGCTAATTGATGCATCAATCGGTTGTTGTTAGAAGTCTTTCCTATTTGAAGCTATTTTTCACCTCAATTGCTAATAATTAATATAAAACAAAAAAAATACTTCTAAAAATTTTCTTTAAACTTCTTTTATACATTGATATAATACACATCACGTTTAAGAAATACTCTTTATATCAAAAAATAAATAAATAAATAAAAACTCTCAAATCATCAAGAAAGTGGATCACTTCAAATGAACAATCTATATGATCAAGTTGTCTATAGTTTAATACCAGTAAGGAATGATCATTAAGATTTTATAGATATAAACTAAAAACTATAGCATTTCAAGTTTGAAAATTATACTTTATTTTAAATGTAAAAAAATATATTATTTATTATATTTTTATTTTAATTTAACTTATTCCACTGAACATATAAAATATAAATCAATTATATCTATTTATTAGCTATTTTACAAATTAATAACAATAACTAGAGATAATTCACTAAACACTTAATATTTATTAACTATTAGTTATATCCAAAAGTTGTCCCAAATAAGTCCTAACTTCTTTCTATCGATGTATTATGATGCATTACTTGACTACTAATTATGCTATAGTAGTATATAATAAATAATCAGACTGTATAACATAGTATATAATATAATGTGTCACTGCTTAAAAATTGCACAGGTCAAATAAAGTGCAAGTGTAGAAAATATATGATAATATAAAAATGTGTGTGATCCAGCTTGTCATTTCTTTCAACTTATTATTATCATGTGGTTCTCAAAAAAAAAAAAAAAACTATGTGAAAATTGGAAAAATAAATAATAGTTTAATAATGAAAAATATTAGCATAAAAGCAAGAAAATAAGTTGGGAATTTCATTCTCTAGAGGTGGACGCAGTCAGAGCCCATGGGCCAATAGATAAACAAATTGCATTACAGCATAAAAATCCTATTCATGTTCTGATCCAGTAACAAAAAGTCATTGTCTGCTAGGATTGGATTAGGACCTATCTTTACAGTTTCTGCAATTAGGTGTTTCTGATACTAGGGTCCCCTGAGAAACGAAATAAGGACCACCTACAGAAGCTTACAAAATTATAAAATTGCCCTTAAATTAATTATTGCCAAATTTGATGTCATACAGTCAGTTCATTCCATTTTAACAACCCACCCATTTTATTTTGAGATATCTCAGATTATATGAGAATTTTCACAAAATAAAAAATAATTTATTGTTATTTTTTAATATATTTTTATTAATATTATGTGAAAATATGAAATTAATAATAATTCTATATTTTAAGATAAAAATAAAAAATAATTTTATTAATTAAAGAAAATTAAAATAAAAATACGAGATGGCATGATATTAGCTATGTTCTTATAAAATCATGTGTAAAATAAAAAATCACAGAAATTGAAATTCAAAATAGAAAAATTTATCCTGAAAGACACATGCAATCAGAGTTCTTATTTTGTAATAAGAGTTTCAAAAATAAAATGTGAACAAGTTAATTCCTAATATATCTCGTCTTCAAATTTGAAATGTAAATAACAAATTTTAAATTTTAATCGAAGTCAAATTACTAAGAAAAATCATAAATATGTTCGTAAACTCTATTTCTGAAGATTTAAAAAAAAAGAAGAATTTTACTAGCATATCGACACTACCTCTTGACATAAAAATATATGGATCGAAGGTTTTATTTTTAGTATTTAATATAAGAAAAGTTTATATATTAATCAAGATTTAGTTTTTTTTTTTTAAAATAATTTTAAGGATGCATTCCTTTGCGTCGAATTGATGCATACAAAGATAAAATATCTATAAATACTTCTCAATGCTAACCTCAAAATTGGCAAAAAAAAAAAAATTTCCTTTAACGATATAAACTAATCATTGGATTAAGGTCTAAAAATTTGAATATATCATATTATAGTACATTTCTGGGTAAGCTGGTATTACTTATGGATTTAACATATAAAAGTAAACTAATAGTTTATTAGAAAATTGGACAGAAATATTTTATTGACACTTAAATTAGAAAATAGAAAAATGAAGAAAATGTATCCTTATTAAAGTTTTGATCCTCCAAATTTAATCTTAATTAATAAGGTGAGAAGAAACCCAGTGGTTAATTAGTCAGTCCGTTCGAGACACTTCATAAAGGCAAACATCTGAACGGGACAAAGAAACTTTGGATACTGGAAATCTAGCTGTAAATATACGATACAATACTAACACCTTTGTGGGTCCACTACTACAGGAAAAACACCATCTGGTTTCCTTGAGAAAGAGCGATGTGGATGAGTTTGTGATAGAATTGGCAATTGGGTACTTATGAGACATAGTCCAAAACAAGATTAAGGAGAAAAAGAACTCACCATGTAGTCGTTAACAGAATCATACCCAAGAAGGACATCGTCCACCTTTCCTGTTAAACAATCAAAAGAAGAAGAGCCAATTAAGCCTTGAAAATGGGATCAGGAAGAATAAAATAAAAACACAAGGCACGTACCATATTTGTCTGGAAGAAACAAAGAGATGGTATGAGCTCCATAGTTGGTGAGCTTCATAGAGATATTGCCTTTCTTGAGCTCATAAACACCAATCTTGTCTTCTGCTCTAGAACCATTGAGGAACAAAGAAGCAATCAAAATGATTAAGCAAACCAGAAGAGAAAATTTTGTCATCTTACGAATTTTCCACACAGAAGAATTGGTGGGCAGAATATGATGAGAGTTGAGACAGATAAGGTTGGTTTTTCTTTGGAAAGATTGCTATGGTGGTGATGCCTGAATTATACATCTATATATTATAGAGAGAGAAGAAAGGGAAAGAGAGAATTATGGGTGTACATTGAATTTGAAACTAACAGAAAAATAAAAGGGGGAGTGATGAATGAAGGGTTATCCAAAATATAGAAATGAATGAAGGAAAGAAGCACTTTGTCCCTTTTTGCTGAATTCTGTGATGGTCTGTTTGTTGACTTCCTAAGCCAACGTGGGAAGATTCTTGGGAAATGTCTAATTAGAGACGCACGTGACAGACAAAACGTTAAAAATTAAATTTATTTATAATAGTTTTTTTATTTTATACTTTTTTTTTGGCAGATGTACAAGAGGAAATTATTTTAATTAAGACCTTTGTTTAAGTCTCGAAATTTTTTAAAATAAAAAAGTATAATTATCTTATGAGAAAATAAGTAATATGAATTCAATTTTTAAAAAAAAAAAATTAAAAATAAATCATGTTGAAAGGAATCATCTTTAAATTACATGATTTTATTTAATGATATAAATTCAATAATATTGAAATTATCCACAAACCTATGAAGTCACAAGTTTGATTTTGAATCAAAGTTACCGAAAAATTCTTCTATCAACTTAAAATTCTCTTTATAAATAAGCTTAAGATAAGTGAATATATTCATTCAAATAAAATTTATCACTTTTATATTTATTTTAAATACATAAATTTTATTATAATATCATTCAAATTTAGTTCTATTAATAGAATTTAGTTGAATTTAAGCTAAAATCTTATTTATAGGCAAATTAAGAAGTATCATATTCTCAATTTGTATTCTGTTTTTGTTTATGCAAATCAATCCACTGCTTTTTGAAGGAGGGGATGTAAGGGCGACGGACACCATTGAATTGTGGAATTTGCTTCTAATTTTGTCAAAACTTTCATATAAATAACTAATTTTCAAGTAAATTCAATTTTTACAGCTCATCCACATTAATCCTGACACAAAATTTTCTACAGATTGCTTTTCATTTTTGACTTATTTTATTGAAAAGTTTGGTTTTCTGGAGTGAAAGTGGTGTTAATTTGAGTATAGTTGTTTATCTTCAAGATAGTTAATAGATATAACTAATAGTTGTAGTTGATAACAGTACGATATTAAATATTTGATAAATTATATCAAATTTTTTACTATTAATTTATAAAATAATTAATAAAAATAGACTATTAATATTTTATAAATTAAATAAGAAAATAATATATTTTTTCATTATACGCTTAAAGTATAATTTCAAAATTTAAAATGCTATAATTATTAATTTATATTTATAAAATTATGTATTTTTAGTAATTAAAATATTATATATATATACTTTTTTTTATAAAACTTATGTATAATAATTTAAAATAAGTTATTTTTATATAAATAATTAAAGTATTATAATTCATAGTTGATAGTTAAATAATAATATAACAAGAATAATTTTTACTTTTTATTTGTTATTACTGCAAAAATTCATAAAAATTTTCAAATAGAGCTAATAAAAATAATAACTTATTAGAATACCTATTATTATTTTGCATGATTTATTAAATAAATATTTTTTAACTGTAGGATTGAAAAACCTTTTATCAATGAAATACCTCTCCTAATAGATATACATTGGAAGTGGGACATAAATCCATTTAGAACCAACATTTTCATAATTTATTGTTCAATTTGTAATCTCATGATAATCATTTCACTTGCTTATGAATGAGTTGGGATTTTAGGTTTTATAGTTACATATTATAACAAGTTTTTAAAAAATATTTCTATTTAAATTTGAAAATTTCCAAACAATATCATAAATTTTGAAAAATTAAAATTGTAATGCCAATATAATTATATTTTTTATATGCCTTTATTTTTTCTGTTTGAGTTTAAAGAGTTAAGAGGAGAGATTAGAAGAATAATTAAAAAAGATTGAAAATTTAATATACATATAAGATTATTATTACTTCTGATTTTTAATAAAAAAATAACAATGTAATGAACAAAGTGAAAATGACTCTTTCATGGAATGCTAAAAATAAATCACAGGAAATTATATTAATTAATTCAAAAATAAAACGTTGTAACAACTGGCTTTGACTAAAAGTTATTAAATAAAAATAGTTTAAAATCATCAACAAAATAAAGTCAATAAATATTTCATAAAATAAAACAATATATATTATTAATTTCACTTTCACAATTAATTTTAAATGATTATTTATCATTTATTAAAATTATATATAATATAAACACGTGTTGTTGTTCTATATTATGTTATAGAAACCTACCATATCAAAAAAACTCTAAATAGCAAATTAGAAAAATTAATTTTCATATAAAAAAACCTTTTAAAAATGAAATTAAAAATTTTAAACAAAAATCTGATATCATATTATAAAAAAATTTTAAATAAGAAATTAGAAAATTCTAAAAATTAAAATAATTTCTAATTAAAAAAATTAGAAAAAATGCAAAAATTAATCATTTTAAATAAAAAATTAATATTAAAATTAATTTCATTGACTGTTTGAAATTTTAAGTATATAAAAGCTATCAACAATGTAATAGATTATTATAAAAACTAGTGATAATATAATACATTATTAGAAATTACTTTATTTGAGCTTGATAAATTTTTTTCTTAAAATTATATTACACAAGATTAAATATATGAATTAATAGTCAATCTTTTATTAGAAATATCTCATATATATATATATATATATATATATATATATATTTATTTATTTATTTATTTATTTATTTATTTATTTATTTTAATTATGTAATACTTAATATTATTTTTGATTGATTATCATGATTTCTTTATTCAAATTCGATAAATCAACATATAATATTAATTTCAGTCTCATAATTAATTTTAAACAATTATTTATTATTTGTCAAATAATTATGTCATGCATCATTATTTTAGATTATATTATAAAAAATTATCATATCAAAAATTCTAAATAGAAAATTAGAAAAATATAAATGTAATAATTTTATACAAAAAGCTAAGATTTAAATTAATTTCATTGATTGTTCACAATTCTGAGTATATAAAGCCTAACAATAATATAATAGATTGTTAAAAATTATTTCGTTCAAGTTTAATAAAATTTTTCTTAAAACTGTACTAGTATAAATTAATAGATAATTATTTGTTATAATTATATTTTATATGTATATAATTTTTAATTATGAAATGCTTAATATTATTTATTTTATTAATTATTATAAATTACTCTATTTAAATTTATAAATTAATATAAAATATTAATTCTGGTTTCAAAATTAGTTTTAAGTAATAACTTGTCGTTTTCAATGTATAACATAGTCATATATAATTATTTTTTATTATGTTATAAAAAAATTACCATATCAAAAATTTCTAAATAGGAAATTATAAAAATTAATTATCATATAAAAAACCTTCTAAATATGAAATTAAAAAAATCTGAACAATAAAAATTCTAACAAAAAAACAAAAATCATATAATAAAAAATTTCTTAATAGAAAATTAGAAAATTTTAAAAAGTAAAATTTTAAATAACTTTTAAACATAGAATTTAAAAAAATTAAAAGTAATAATTTTAAATAAGAAGCTAAAATTTAATTTAATTCCATTGATAATTCTAACTATACAAAAGCTAGCAACAACAAAAATATAATAGATTATTAGAATTTTTTCGTTTAAATTTGATAAATTTTTCTTAAAACTATGTCACACAAGATTGAAATATGAGTCAATAAATAATTTATTTATAATTATCTCACATATATATATATATATATATATATATATATATATATATATATATATATATATATATAATTTATAATTTTCTATTAATTTTATTTTTTATGAAATACTTAATATTATTTATTTTATTGATTGATTGTCATAAATTACATAAGTACTAATTACTTAATAAGTTAACATATATTATTAATTTTAGTCTAAGAATTACTTTTAAACAATTGATTGTCATTTGTCGAACAATTATGTACAATATTGTCACGTATCATTATTTTATATTATGTTATAGAAAATTACCATATCAAAAAATTTTAAATAGAAAATTATAAATATTAATTGCCATATAAAAAAGACTTTCTAAATATGAAATTGAAAATTTTAAATAGTAAAAATCATAAACAAAAAGTTAAGATTATATAACAAAAGATTTTAAATAAGAAATTAAAAATTTTTAAAAGTAAAATTCTTAATAATTTTTTAGCAGAAAATTAGAAAAATCTAAAAATAATAATTTTAAATCGAAAGCTAAAATTTAAATTTATTCTATTGATTATTTAAATTTTTCAATATATAAAAATTAGCTACAATATGATATATTATTAGAAATTATTTCGTTCAAATTTGATAAATTTTTTCCTAAAACTATACTATATAAGATAAAAATATAAATCAATAGATAATTTTTATTATAATTATCTCACATATGTATATATAATTTATTTTTATTTTTATTTTTCATTACGAAATGCTTAATATTATTTATTAGATTGATTATTATGAATTACTTCATTATTGATTATTTAATAAAAATAAAATTTATTGTTATAATTATTCCATGCCGTTTACTACTAATTAACTGTTAATCGTTAATCAAATAAGAGATTCTATTGACAGCTTGCAACTTTCCTATAATCAATGTCCAAGCATCTGTCCTTGTTTAGCTCCATGTTTTTTAGCGAATAAATTTAGTTCTATGTTTTTTAAAATAATAAAATTTTTTATTTATAAATCATTATAGGGCATGCATTAAAAAGTATCATTTATATTCACAAAACTAATCATCAACATAATTAATAATTCTACATTTTTATAGATTGCAGAGATTTCTATTAATATAATATTATAGTGTTATGAAAATTACAAGTAATATAATTAATTTTAGTTATAGAGTTTATTTAAGATTATAATTTATAATTTGTTAAATTAATTATTTAATAAATAAAGAATTAGAAGCTCTATTAGTCCAACATAAAATTATTTAATTAAAAATATCAATAAAATAAAAATATATTAAGAGAAATTATAAAATAGATAATGAAAAAGAGCTCAAAAATAATATGATATTAGCATATATTATGTATTTATAAAAAAATATTTTTATGAGTGAAATATTTTTCAAGCAATATATTTCTGGCATTTGGAATATATAAAAAATATTATTTTTTATAAGATTATAACAAAATTTAGACTATAAATATTGTATATTTACATTATTTATAATAAGAAAATGAATTAAAAATAAAAAATTTTGTTGGTCTCGCTAATCTTTAGTGACCACAATCAGTCAATGTGATAAGTGATGTGTATTGATAGTAAAAGATAATAAGTGATAATAAATACACTACGCACTTTGAATTAGAAATCATCAACATTGATGTCATCGACACAATTTAGTCCCTTCCATAGGATCTGTACATGTTATTAAATCATCATGTCTTATGTTTCATTTTATCCTATTCCAATATAATTATCTAAGGTGCAATGTTCTTTAGTTTATATATATATATATATATATATATTGGTTTTTACAAAATTATTATAGTTTTATGAATGAGTATATTTTGTATTATTAATTAAAACAAATCATTGGATGCAAATAGTATATCCATAACTTAGCACAGTAAGCTTTTTGAATGAGTTGTCTTTCTTTTTCTATTGATGTTTAGCTTTCAGTTCCATAATGATTCAAATTTGTTCATAAATGAAGACAATATTTTTTGCAATTTTATTTCATGAATTTAAGCTACTTATTAATCTATGGAAATTGAATGATTATATCTTAGTTAATTTTTTAATCAGACAATAAAGCTAATAAGTAAAAGTCTATAAAAATTAAGATACTTAAAGGCCAAAAATTTTCAATTCCAGGATTATGTAAATATATTTTAAGTTAAGTGATGATACTTTGGGATTAAAGTTGCTTTAAATTATTTGCTGTATTTTGTAGATAATCCTACAGTAACGTAAGAGTTTAATTCTAGTTAAATATAATAGTTGCAGAACAATTATAGAATTGTTGTGAGAATCATATTCATAATTTATAAAATTTGGATACCATTATCCTGAAGTATGACAAATTTATTAAATTAGGTTTTATTGACCAGAATCAAAAAGTGAAAGGGCTTAATTTTATCTAAATGATTTAAGTGTAATAGAGTCTCAACTTCAACTTTAAAAGAATTCTATATATAACATAAAAAAAAAAACCTTCAAACTTCAAAAGAGTATCGTATGTATCTATTATTAATTTCAGTTTCAGAATTAATTTTAAATTATTATTTGTTATTTATCAAACAATTATGTATGACATTGCTAAGTGTATTTATTTTATATTATGTTACAAAAAAAAACTATCATATTAAAAAATTTAAAAAATTAATTGTCATATAAAAAAATTTTCTAAATAAGAAATTAAAAAATTTAAACATTAAAAATTCTAAAAAAAATTTAAATAGGAAATTGGAGAAATTCAAAAGGTAAAAATTTTAAATAACTTTTAAATAAGAAATTAGAAAAACTTAAAAATGATAATATTAAACAATAAGCTAAAATTTAAAATTTAAAGTATATAAAAACTAGTAAGCAGTGTAATATATTGTTAAAAATTACCCCGTACAAATTTAATAAATTTTCTCTTAAAACTATGTTACACAAGATCAAAAGTATGAATCAATAGATAATGTTTTGTTATAATTATCTTATATATATGTATATATAATTTATAATTATCTATTAATTTTATTTTTAATTATGAAATATTTAATATTATTTATTTGATTGATTATAAGAAATTATTTTACTCAAATTTAATAAATTTTTTCTTGAAATTATGCTACCTAAAATTGAAGGTATGACTTAATAGATAATTGTTTATTATAAATATCTTTCTACGTAATTATAAATGTTGAGAAATTTATGTTCTTATTTTATTTACTTGATAATAATTTTTAATAAAATAATAATTAATCATTCAATTCATTAATTAATTATTTTAAATTCTAGCAATACATTTTACCTTAAACTTTGCCAATTTTAAGTTGTTCGTTGCCTAATTAGTTTGGTTTCTTAGTTAGAGTGATATTTCTATTTAGATATGACTTTGAATAGAAAATTGTGACCATTTCCTCATAGAATAATTCAATTTTGATAACTATTTAAAGGTCATACATGTGTATTATGAATCAAACCTTTTTTTTTTTATCAATAATATTGATTTTTTTTTTTGCAAGCTTTGCTTTGCTTTCTTGTGTTCTTAGTAGAATACAAAATCTAGACTTATCAAGAAAGTGATCAACCTTTGTGGCATCTTTAATTTAGGGTTTTAAGGACTTAGATTTCTTAGTGTTCTAATATGATCATCCATAACTTGTTTTCTAGCTTTTTGGGGTAAGAATAATAATAATTTGGGTAAATAGTTCCTAGGATAGGTCGCTTAGTGGGTTCTTTATCAGTTTATATTAATATCAATTCTAAATAATCATAGTCTAAATCTAAGGGTCACATTAGCATAAGTATTAGGTAGGCATAAAGATATTGAATGTTGTTGCAATCTTTAAACTCATATAACCATCTCAATTATCTTATCTTATATGATCTTATCTGATATCTTTATCTTTTATCTATTTCAAACCTATTAATTCTCAACCAAAGGCTTTTAAGGGTCTTATTACTATATGAGGAGGGACCACTCTTGCTTAATCCTTTTTACCATGCCAACCAAGCCTAGAGTAACTCTCTTTTCCCTTATAAAGGTCATTTCAACCTTTGTAAACATCTTATTTTTCAATTCATCCTTAAATGTTTAGTAAGCAAACTAACTAAATATGCATAAAACTCAAATAAGTAGGGAAGAACATCTAAGTATTTATCTCATTCACTTAGGACATACATACATAGAAGGAGAGAAAACTCATCCAACTAAGAACATTCTCACACTTAACTTAAACCATAGACATGGAATTATTAAGAAAGAGAATTACAATCCTTAAATCTCTTGATAGAAGTAAACTCTTTAATTATATACATCAACAATCTCAAATATAAATATACGAAAATTATGGAGAATAAAAAGAACTCAAGAGTTGTATTTATAAACTCTAACAGTCAATCTTCTTACTTATATATACAACTTATAAACACACACTAGATGTTGATATGGTGGGGTGAGTCTTAGAAAAAATTCAGTGAATAATTACTACCCATTATAGTATTTATTATCATGTTCAAACTAAATGCTCACATGCTTTTTTGTGCTTATGAAACATTAAACATATGATAAATATCATGTAAATCTTAGAACTCAGAATATAACAAATACAAGTAAACATAGGTGATTTGAGTCATTGAAATTCACTTCTTAGGTAACAAGAAACTTCTCTCCTTCTCAACCTTTTTCCATCATTTAGGCATTGAATAACTTTTCATGCCCTCAAACCTTATTCATACTTTAGAAGAGATTTCTCCCATATCCTTTACTTATCTCTTATCTAGGTCATGGACATTTCTCACATCGGACCTTAAGTTAATCTACATTGGAGAGATTTCTCTTGTATCTAATTATTGCATGCATCTATAACTTATCTCCTTAGCTTTCTTTTTCTCTTTTTTATCATGATTGATCGAGACATCGCTAGAAAAATTTCAAGTCATTCTTAAAGGCACCAAACACATCACATAGTCTTATGTAAACATTATTTATACTAATCTCTAACTATTTCACATCATATGTAAATGATTCTTATTTCACATCATTTAGTATCTTTACTTATAGTATACACATAATATGAAGCATAGCCATGTTATAATATAAAGGGATAATGAACATTAAAACAAATAATTACCACTCATACTACTAACAAGGCAAAACTAAACCATCATCTTAGATCCTTTGTTCTTTAAGTTCTCCTTACCTCTTGAAAGCCTAGGATCACAAAGCATAAGTATACATATAAGGCATACTCATCTAATAAGAGTATGGAAAGTGATTTATCAACTTTTCTCAATAGAGCATAAACATCAAAATTAAAGTCATAAAATTCTAACATATAGCCTTTTAACTTTTGTCATAGCATACTAGCTATAAACATAGTGTCAGGGAGAATATTTCACCTAAGTAACTCAACTCTAGCTCATTGTTACCTATATAAACATAGAGCTCACTTGGGGTATAGGTCTTCCATTACTATAAAAAAAACACATATTGGCATGATAAATCATGCCCAAACCCATTAAGAATAAATGAGGCAATAAAAAAAATTAATATATACATAAATTCATGAAAATAGGGCGATAGGCATTAAACTCTTCATGAGACTCATTTGATTAAACTTATGCATGCTATTTATCTTTAATTCTTTAGTTTAGTTAATCTTCTTAAGTGTTTTTATAGTGTGTTAAGCACTTTTATGTTTGGGTGTCTTAAGTTAAATAAATGGGAAAATATGCACAAAAATAAGCCAAAATTAGCTTCAAAATAGAGAAGGTAATGGATCAGGCCACTTTCGAGATATGTGCAAAATGAATTTGATCATGGCATTTCTAGAGTACTAAATATATAGGTCTAGTTCATCATGCAAATATATATATATATATATATATATATATATATATATATATATATATATATATATATATATATTACCTCATTTGGATGCAAGAATAAAGAGGAATTACAAAATTCTATGAGCAAATAGAGCAATAAATATTTTGATTTGAATCAATATGAATATGATAGAATTAAAAGTCCAGTAAAACTAAAAAGTTATAAAGGACATCTTTGAATTTCCAATACAAAAAGTATCAAAGCATTTGGAGCTTTTAGCTCCAAATATTGCTCTCACAAGTCATTCAAAGTTCGCAGTAGGTGTCACAAGGCTCGTGTGATAGGTCATGTAAGGTTACTAAATATTACCTTGGAGGTGAATAATGGTAAAAGTTCGCATAACCTCCCACATTTTTGTATGACTTCTCTGAATGTTGGAAATGTGATTTTTAGCTAATTTTGGCCTATATAAATACTTTTGAGGATTTTTTAACCCGTCTTTTGATATAGCCACATTTTGGGACCTTTCTAGATATAGAAATTGAAGATCTAAACTTTCAAAAATAAGAATTTAATATCAAAACCTTAAGATTTGAAGATTAAAGCGAGGATTGAAGATTAGAAGCTTTAAGAAGAGATTTGAAAGAGGACTTCAACTTGTTTTTTCTAAACTTTTTGCCTTTTATTTAGTTCATTTTACTACATCTATATAAACCCTGTTCTTAAGATTATTATCCTTAGGTTTGTATTATTTATAAATATTAGTTTGCTTATCTCTTTAGGGATGGATGACTGTATGAACTCCTTTAGTTGTGATTTGATTTGGGTTAATAAATATTTATCTTTTGATTTAGTATTTTAGTTCGTAATGCTTGATCACTATTTATTTGATTTAGCATATGCATGTGGAGGTAGAGTGAGCAAAACTGAATCAAAATTCAATTAGATTCAATTATTTTTTTATTTTAGATTTGATTCGATTAAAAATATAAAAAATTTCAGTTTTCAATTTATGGTCAATATGTAAAGAGCAGGACCAAATGAACTGAATAAATCAATTTGTAATTTAGTAAAATACTTAAGGTTATTGAAGTAATTTAATCTCTACTAAAAAACCCTATTACTATGAGCTATCCCACTTTCTTTGCATCCCATCTTTAACTTGTTGCTTTTGTTTTTTTTTCTTCTAGATTTTTCTTTATTACTATGAGCTATCCCACTTTCTCTACTAAAATATTTTTTCTTCATTCAATATTTTTCCTGACTAAAGAATAGTCTCTATCATCTTCTTCGTTCAAAGTTTTGCGTTGAGAGGCATGAATTTCTCTTCATTCCTGACATTTTTAGGGAGTCTTTTATGATTTTTGTGATTTTTATATTACTCTTACGTGGCTATCGAGGACATCACGAAACATAACTGTGTATTGCCTCAATTAGATCTTGAAAGGGTTGGATCCTTAGGATTATAGATGCAAGACTCAAAATTCAATTGCTTTGCTTCAAGAAGTTAAGCCTTCGTTCAAATTTTTGTATTGAGAGGCATGAATTTCTCTTCTTCTTAATTTTTAGGGAGTATTTTATGATTTTATGATTTTTATATTACTCTTACCTAGCTATCGAGGAAACCAAGAAACACAACTATGAATTACCTCAACTAAACCTTGAAAGGGTTGGATCCTTATGATTACAGATCCAAGATTCGAGATTCAATTGCTTGCGTTCAAGAAGTTATGTCTTTTAGTGTGTTATCTGGTGTTGACATATTGTTTATATTAATGTTTTTATGTTATTCTTAGATCAATATTGATGTTGGAGTTAATTTTTTTGTTTATTTTATTTTTCCGTTATTTTGTTTGAGAGAATGATTAGTGATGAATGGATTAATTAGAAAACAAATATGGCATCTATAATTGATTTTTATTTATGGGTTTATTTGGCTCTCGTTTTTAATGGTTTATTTCTTTCAATCTTAATTACTAATTCTTGGTTTGATTATTTCTATTTTAAATCAAATTTCATACATAATAATCTAAAATTTTAATTTGCTTTCTAATTTTAGTTTTGTAAACGTCCTTTTACTGTTTATTTCTTATAATTTTAATGGCTTATTCTGGGTTTGTTTGCTTCTCTCCTCACTATTTAGAGACTGGAGAATTTTTTATTTTTTGATCAGAGAATGATATATAAAATTTGGTTCAAAATTGAAATAGCCAAACCAAACTTCACATTTATCAATTTTGTTTTCTTCGATTTTATATAAAATTCGGTTTAGTTTGGTGTAATTTCATATATGATTTAATATATTTTGTTTTCATTTATTCAGATTGAACCAATGAATGTTTTGCCTTGTGTGACGGATCAAAAGATTAAATGTGCATTAATATATTAAAGTGCTAAACTTTTTTGTGACATAGACATGTGAACACTCCTTTGTGACATTGCATGACCTACACTACGTGGCTAAATGTATAAATGACCATATAAATTAATGGGTTCTTAGTAATTGATTGTGATTATGAAAGTAGATATGACTTTATTATGAATGCATGTGTTATAGCTCGAGAGAGCATAGTATATGCACTAGGGCGTTCCATCGTCAATTAGATGAGCATTTCCCAATTTTATTAGTACGAAAAGATGTAGATGAAGTCCAAGCCCTAGTCCTTCTCAATTTGTGACCATTTATTTTAAGAAGCTAAGTAAGTGAATTAGTTTTAATTAGTTAATTCAATCCAATCAACTTTTAGATAATACTAAGCACAACATTTTTTGATACTTGACATCCCTTCTCATGGGATCAACATTATGCTCACTTTGGATTAATTGTCAGCACTCATACACATGTGAAATTTTTACAACAGGAGCTAAAAGGAAGCATATCGATTAAATAAGAACACACTTGAGTCCATTTTTCTCAATTTATGCACTTTGAGTGCTAAAATCTTATACCCCACTTAATATAACATGCATCAAAGGGTTTCTAATGCTTAAAATCTTCCTAAACATATGGGAAAGTACTTAGAACTCTTCCTACACAAATAAGAAAGAAGTTAGAAAACTCAAAATAGTCTTATTCCATACGAGAAAACTCAAAGCTTGTATGTTGAAGAAGATGTGAGAAACCTATGCTCCATGACCAACTTTTTCAATCCACGAACGTTCCAAGGTTAGGAAAGATTTTTTAATCTTCTTTTAGGATTTCTATAATATTCCCAAGCATTGACTTGGATTTGAGAAAAAAAAATGTTTAAGGGATAATGGAGATTGAAAAATAAAGAAAATCATGACTACCGAAAGATTTAAACCCAAGTTATACGGCTATGTAGTATCCTTGCATGGATGTACAGGCCGTGTAGGTACCACATCACTGGATAGTATTTTGCTTGAAATGGCTACGCAGCTGCCAAGGTCACTCAAAACACTTTTTTTTCTTATCCAAATAGAGTTTTGAAATTCCAATCTCTAAAATACACCCAAAAGTATTTTAAAAGGTGAAACTTACTGAAAACACCTACTAATTAGGGCACAAACACCTTGGGATGTTATATAAACAAATAACTAAAGCAGTAGAATAATGATGAAAATTCATACATAGCCTTAGTGTTATAAATGCTAATTTGATTTGAGGTCTATCAGTGTATGATTTGAATCCAAACAATATATACATTATTTAATTTTCAAATTTATTAGGAGTTTTTTTTTGCAACAATATTTTTTTGGTTATTAATGACTTTTTGCAACAATTAAATATAATTGCAAGAATTGATGATTTTTTGCTATGATTTTTTATATTATTTAATTAATTTTTTCAATAAATTCAACATTTATCATTTTAACAACGTTAACATGCACAATGATTCTATAACAAATTTTTATTGTCATAAAAAATATTTGATAATGATTTTTGCCATTCCTTGCGAATAAATAATAGAATAAGACTGCGTTCGTTTGTAGTCTATGAATTGGACAAGAGAAAATAAATGGGAGAAGATTGAATAGAATAACTATTTTATCTTGTAAGTCTAACGTCTGACAAAACAAATTTAAGAACAAAATGTAAAAGCAAAATACTATATTATCCTTTACATATATTTTTTTTACATATTTTAGTTATAGGATTTTTATTAAAGAATATAAATGCAGTGAAAAAAATATTTTTACTTTCGTTTATAATTGATAAGTAATTCCATATGCGTTATAATACTAGTAAAAAAAGATGATTTTTACTTCATTTAATTTATAAATTTTATATTATGTATTTATAAATTATTTTAGTTTTATATTGTGTATTGAATATTGTTTAATTTATAATTTTTGTATTATTTATTTTTAAATTATTTTAGTTTTATATTGTATGTTTAATATCACATTTTTTTTGGGATCAAAGTTTAATATTACATTTTAAACATGTGGTATGAGTTAACAAAAAATACTTATCATAAACCATAAAAATTATAGACTATCTGAGGGAAATATATTTGAGTAATTCAAAAAAACCCATTAGCACGGGACAAGCAGTCCTTCAAATTTTGCGAGGACTAGAAAGTAAAGGTAAGATATAACAAGCAGTTTAGTCTTTTGCCTTATTTGAGGAAAGCGCGCCATCCAGGCATGTTGTGCTAGCGCCGTATTTGCATATATTTTATTTTTAATTTTAAGGCTCCATCTCTTTTGCGAAAAAAATATTTTCTGCATGTTTATCTGTTTGGTTCATTGATAAAAATTGACAAATGAAAAATATTTTTTTGATCGAAGGAAAATTAAATCATTTTTTAGGAAAACGACTTCACATTTTCAAAGCGAGAAATCATTTTTTGGATTTGACAAACTCATTTAAATAAAAAATAAATCACATAAATACATAAATTTAATATCATTGATTATCCTTGACTATCGACATCCGTCACTGATCATCGTCGATCACAGTCACCGGTGATAAGTGAGACCCATAAAAAAATTTCATTTTTAAAGTATTTTTGTTATATTAAATAATAAATAGTATAAATATAAAATATTTATCGCCTAAATTTTGTTATAATGTTATAAATTAAAAGAAAATTAATTTTTTATAGTGTGTTCTAAATACCAGAAAATATGTTATTCAAAACATATTTTTTTCAAAAAATATTTTTCTCTGACATATTATTTTTCGTGAAATAAACGAAGTCTAAATAAAATTGATTAAATATTGATCAAGTTTCATATTTGAAGGTATCAGTTTTTTTGTGCATTTCATTCATTTTTTGTAATTTTATACTGAATTTGATTTTTATATAACATTTAATCAGATATTGACCAAATTATACATTCAATAGTGTTAAATTTTATATTTATTTTAATAATCATGTACTCAATTTTGAGTAATTAAATACAACTTGATAATAATAATGTCAAAATAAGTTCATATATGACTGTACTAAATTCAATATATAATGATAAAAATAAATAAAAAAATATAAAATTTAGTATCATCAAATATATAATTTAATCAACATCTGATCAAGTTCTATCCAAACTTTCAAAAGACAAATTTGCCAAACATGACATAGTGGGCAACAACACTATAATTGGCGTGTTTGTTCTATTGCCCTTAAACGCTACCCAAATGCTTCATCAAAATGAATATGCTAATTTGACATTCAAACCTTTATCAATGACAGTGGCAAAACGGGTCGGTCTGATCATTTTTGGGTTGTATGGGATTGGGTCAGGTCATCTGGATTTCAGTTGGATTTAAGTCACTCATCGAGTCATACATGTAGAAAAAATTTCAAGTTAATTTCAAGTTTACTCTTGAAATTGATATTTCGGATCGGATCTAATAATTTATTATTCAATTTTTAAATATGCATTTGAATTTTCTTATTATTTATGTAATATTTTCTCATAATTTATTAAGAAAAAAATAATTTTCATTTAAAAATTATTTTTAGTCACATTTTATATAAAACAAAACTTGATTAAAAAATTTATTTTTATTTAAATGCTTAATAAATTATATATAATTTATTTTTGAAGCAAATCACTATATATAATGAAAATAAGTAATTAAATTAAGTTCATATAAAATTATATTCAAGTCATATATCAAAATTTAATCTAATTTACAAACAAACATATAATGTTTAATGATAACAAATCACTAATTACAAAAAATTTTAAGTATTATAATAAAATTTTTTGTGATAAATCTTAATATGTGAGTTTATCGTGATAAAAATCAAATTTATCACAATTATTATACAAATAAATAAACTAGTGGTAAATTTCTTTTATGTATTAAATCATTTAAAAGTTATGGTAAAAACTTAGTTTAATGATCTAAAATATTCAAATATTTATGTGATTTTCAATCATATCCAAATTTTTAAATTAAATCAATTACACACTAATTTGATGAATTGATTTTAATTATACCTCAAGTCAAATCAGAATTTAGTTAAGTGCATATTTAGACTCAATTGACTTTTATACTTTTTCAATTAGTTCAATCAAACCTAAAATTAAGTTTATAGTTTAATTAATATGATACCTTTATTTTTATTCAATTTAATTTTATTTTTTACTTAATTAAATTTATTATGTATTTTGTATGATGAATTCTAATTTTATATTTAAATGTAAAAATTTAAAAATTTAAAATTCATAAAATCTCTCAATCTCTCATTTTTTTAAGAAAATTTCTCAATTTTCTTATAAATTTAATTTTTTGATTTTAAATAATAAAATTTAAAACTATTTAGAATAAAAACCTTTTAAGAAATATTTAAAAAATCAATTTCTTGAGATTAATTAAGATGATACTTTATTTGTATTCAATTTATCTCATATTTGTTTAATTAAATTTATTATATACTTTTATATGATGAATTTTTCTAATTTTAAATTTATATTTAAAAATAAAAATTTTAAAATTTCAATTTATAATTCATAAAATTTCTCAATCTCTCATTTCAATTTTTTTTTTCTCAATCTCTCCCTTAAAAATATAAACTATTTAAATATTTAAAATAAAAACTTTAGAAAATATTTAAACAATTAATTACATGAACTCAATTAAGATGATACTTTTATTTTGTATTCAATTTAATCCTTTTTTTTTTTGCTTAATTAAATTTATTATATATGCTTTTACAAGAAGAAATTGAATTTTATATTTAAATCTATAAAATTTTAAATTTTAAATTTATAATTCATAAAATCTCTCAATATCTCATTTAAAAAAAAATTCTTTCAATTTCTCCTTAAAAATTTAATTTTTATATTTTAAATAATAAAATATTTAAATCATTTAAAATAAAAAATTCAATAAATATTTAAAAACTAATTATATTAGTTTAATTAAAATGATACTTTTTTTATTTTTATTCAATTTTTTCTCTTTTTATTTAATTAAATTTATTATATAATTTAATATGATAATTTTGTATTTAAATTATACATTTTTAAAAATTTTGAAATTTAAACTTATAAATTATAAATCCCTTAATCTCTCATAAAAAATTAAATTATATATTTTAAATAAAAAATAATTTAAATCATTTAAATAAATTTTCTAAGAAATATTTAAAAATCAATTACATATGAACTTGAACGTTCTCAAAAAAATTATCTTTGAAATAAAATTTAAGGATTTATTAGTTTATTATTTAAATATATAAAATAAAATTTTATAATTAAAAATTAATGTAAAATTAGTTGTTTATCAACTAAAATAAAAAATAAATTTTTATATTTTTTGAAAAATTATTTAAATTGAGTAAAAATAAAAATATTATTTTAGTAAAATTTAAACTAAAATTTGAATCTAATTGAATTAATTGAAAAAAATATAAGGGAAAATTGAGTCTAAATATATATTTTACTAAATATCGATTTTGACTTAAGGTACAATTAAAAAATCAATTCATCAAATTAAAGTGTAACTGACTCAATTAGAAACTTTGAATACAATTGAAAATTTGTGAAAAGATTTGAGTATTGGAGTTTTTGAACTCAAAAATTTTAATTCAAAATTTTTTGTTATAACAAATGACCATACAAGATAAACTATGATATAAACTCTTTTGTTATAATATTTTGTCACACTATATTGGTGTCAAATTTCTATTGGCCACCAAATTAGATATAAGAAGTAATATTGTCATAATAATAGTTTGTAACTAAGTTAAATAATTTATAAAAATTATAAAATTATTTTATCACAATAAATAGCTTTAATTCTTACTAAATAACTTGTTATTATAAATAAAAATTTATTCTTACTAAATAACTTGTTATTATAAATAAAAAATTATAATTTAGGCACATGAAAAAGCACAATAAAATTAATAAATTTATTGAAAATATAAAAATATCAACATATTTTAAATAAAATATAATGAAATTTGAATTTGAATTTAATTAAATACTTTTTAAAATAAAATTCTTTTTATTTTAATTATTTTACTTTATATATATTTAATAATAAAATATATTTTTCTATTTTTATAGGTCAATTGGGTTGAATCATGGATTGACCTATTCAGATCAGTTTTGATCGACCCATCGAGTTGATTATTATACAACCCAACCAGACTCTCAAATTTTCGAACTTGAATCGAGTTCAGAACACATTTTTTCAGTCAGATTCGTATGGGGTAAAAAACTCACATCTACATGGATCAAATAACTATCTCAAACTGGAGTAGTAATTCCAATTGAAGTTATTATCATTTAATGTATTACAAATTTTTTGGGTACATATATAAATTATTCATTATAACCGATTAAGGAATTACAAAATCATGATGTCATCACATGGGCTCTCTTAAACATGTGAGAAAGCAAGCTGCATGTGATGCTTGAAAATCTTTCCTCCATCTACAATGGACTGAGGAAAGGCGGGATGATTAACAAAGTCAGGATACCATTGAGTCTCCAAGCACAATCCTGCATGAGCCTTATAAACAGCTCCACCTTTTCCCTTCACATTGTTGAGCTTATTGCCACTATAGAATTGCATGCCAGGTGCATTTGATGATACATTCAATTTAATTCCTGTCTTATCATCTTGTAAGTATGCTACCATCCTGATTGGTGTCTTGTCGCTATCAACACCATTGAGCACATAATTGATGTCATAACCATTAGGCAATAAGCTGAGCCTCTTTCCAATTGGTTTAAGTTCATAATAATCTTCAGTGAAGTCATAGGCTGTTCCTCTAGCGTATAAAATTTGGCCAGTCGGAACCAGCTGGTCGTCAACCACTGTGTAGTATTGGCCTTCAATGTGAAGTCTTGAGTTCAAGATATCTCCACTGTTGTGACCACCAAGATTCCAATAAGTATGTTGAGCCAGGCTTACTGGAGTTGGCTTCTTATCAAGACTTTTTGCTTTCATTAGTATGTTAATCTGATTACCAAGGAGTGTGTATGTGGTAACCACTCGAAGAGCGCCAGGGAACCCTACAAAAATATGCAAAGTTCAAGTAAATCATTAGGATTTACTATCCAATATGACCTGGAAAAATTGTTGAGCTTGGACGAAGGATTCTATTAGTTTCAATCAATGCTAACCTTCTTCACCGTCAGAACTGCGATAGGTAAAGACAATGAAAGGAGCATTGCCTTCATTTTTGTACTTGGTCACTTTCCACGCAACTTTGGCATATCCTTTGGGGCCACCGTGAAGCGTATTTTTGCCATCATTGGCTGTTAGTTTATATACTTTTCCATTCAGCTTAAATTGAGCACCTCCGATTCTGTTAGCAACACGTCCAACCACGGCTCCAAAATATGCAGTGTCTTTCTGAACCAAGTTTTCAAACATCATGTTAATTGCCATCATAACCAAATCAAGAAGAAAATATTTTAGGCCAAGTGATAAAGATTAGGAGGTCTCACCTGATACTCAGCAACAGTATCGTAGCCAAGAACCACATCAACTGGTTTTCCTGCCAAATATTACAAAATAAATGGCAAATTAGTTCAAACCCACATATGTTCTTGAAATTAATAAAAGAAAAAGAAGGTACAAAAGAAATAAAATATGCCACTAAATTAGTGTTTTAGTAGTCCAATAAAAATGCATAAATTACAAAGAGAAAAAAAAGGATCTATATACCACTTTTATCAGGAACTATCAATGAGACAATACTTGCACCCCAGTTGGTGAGCTTCATCGAGATATTGCCCTTCTTGAGTTCATAAAACTCAACCTTTTCTTCGGCAGAGCCATAGCCAAATTCAAAGGCTACTAAAATGCAGAAACAAAACAACAAAGATATATTTCCCATCTTTCTTCTTTTAATATAAATATCAAATGAGAACAGTTTCGATTGCCTTTCAAGTCTCGACCAGTAAGACTATATATATAGTTGGTGAAAGCTAAACATAGATATCAATGTGTAAGAAAGGAGAAATTTATGGATTCTTTTGCTTTACTAACCAAATAATTTGAGCTATTTTTATCGACTACTTTTCACCAAAAATTTTCAACGTTTTAAGGTGGCGATTAACATGCTAACCAAATAATTTGTCATCACTCATTAATGAAAACTCCTAGTCTTTGATATATGGGTAATTAACAAATCGCGGTTTAAATTAGAAATGAACAATTAAGATCCTCTTTCGGGGCTGCTACAGTGGAGCCAAATATTTGTACAATTAAAAATATGTCATAAATTTTTAAAGCTTACAAAATTATCCACTAATAAAATACTATTGACCCTACTGAGTTATTACTATTTCCAAAAAAAGAGACAAAAAAAAAAAAAAAAACAAAGACCCATTAAAATGGTCACTATTTATTATAACAAAAAACATATAATATAAATGTGCAATATTTATATCACATAATGTATTTATACTTTTCTTTTTATGAACTTTGAGTTTACCTTTTACATATCGTAAATATGAGACTAAATTGATTAAAAAAACTAAAAATTTTAATCATATTGAAACAATTAATTGATTTAAGATAGTTATCAATATTTATTAAAAATATTTATTTTTTATCAAATTATATTTATATTTTTAATTTATCGTTTAATAATTGAGTTTTCTAACTATATATAGTACATATAAAATTATTATTGTTGTAAATTTTATTAAAAATATCAAATAGGGTTTGATAAATATATTGATCCCACTGATTTAACTTTTTGAATCCGCCACTTATAAATAAATATGACAAGCTTGTGCAAAGTTTATGAAGGATTTTAAATGATGAAAAAAAAATCACTATTGAAGAATACAGATCACAGAGTTACTAATCGTTAATTGGCGTGTTGCATACTGTAATCGTAAATTTTTTATTATAATTTTAATACAGAACCCGTATTACAATTTTCAATATTTAATGATTATGAAATGATATTTTTTAAAAAAATTTATATTTTTTACATAGAAAACTAATCTTTTATCAATGTGGAATTCATATTGTATTAGAATTTTTTTTTTGACGTGATTTTAATTGTATTAAATTTTAAAATAATGTAGCGTTTTTAAAAGCTAATGAAATATATATATATATATATATATATATATATATATATATATATATATATATATATATATATATATATATATATATATGTGTGTGTGTGAGAGA